>KZ112937.1:948677-1067578 GCA_002120325.1 Daldinia sp. EC12 | reverse complement strand
ATTTATTATTAATATTTAAAAAAAAATTATTTATTTAAATATAAATATAAAAATGTGTTTATATATAATAAAAATATATAAATATTTTTTTTAAAATATATATTAATTTAAATATATATTAAATTAAATATATATGTTTTATTATTTAATTATCATTATTAAATTATTATAAAATTTTATTAATTTTAATATTTATTAATTTAAAATTTATTTATAATATTATTAATAAAAATTATATATAAAAAATAATAATTTTATATATAAATTTAATTTTAAAACGAATAATTATTTTATAATTACCATTTATATTTATTTTTATATATATTTTATTATATAATTAATTTTTATTTTATTTTATAATAAATATATAATAATTAATTAAATTATAATTTTATTTCGTTATAATTATAATTATTATAATTTAATATAATAAATTTATAAATTAATAAAATAAAAAAATATTTTAATTAATTATAATTTTTTATTATTATATATATTTAATAAAAATAATTTATAATTTTAATAAAATAAATATTTATAATTATTATATTTATAATTAATATTTTATTAATAATTTTATTAATTTTTCATAATAATTTCCATTTTAATTAATATAAAATTTCATGATTTCGTCATGGAATATTATTACGTTAAAAAACGATTATTTTAATTGCGTTTATGAGATTAAAAAGAAAAGCCCAACGTGGGACTCGAACCCACAACCTTTGAGTATCATTTTATCTTAGAAGCTCAATGCTCTACCATTGAGCCAGCTGGGCCATGTGTACAGAATATTCAGTCCAACAATTTTGTTGATCCATTCTTTTTTATTTCTGCCATAAAACTATGTCGCTATTATCTTACCTACGATCCTCTTGTCTTGACATTTTCCTTTTACGTTAAATTGTTTTGATCGTCTTTAAGTTTCAATAAGTTATAACGTTCCTCAAACATGATCAATACCATTATCAGTTCATCCATTCCCTTGTGTATTCCCTAATTATTTGTCTACAAGCACACTTGCTTCACCTGTATTCAGCAACCTTTCGTTCGTCATCATCGTAGAAATGTTTAGAATCTTGTTGTGATTGACCTCTTTCTCTGCTCTAGGGTTATTACATCAACGTTCTTTGGCGCCCGGCTTGGAAAGGTCAATATGCTTGTCTAATAGATCAAAACGCGGTTTATTAAGCGCACCGTCTCGTAGAGCTCTAATTATTGGAATCCCTTTGGTTAATCTATTCAAGGGTGGGCTATATCAATCGGCTTTTGACTGAGAATCAGTGTACCTGACATCTATCTATGTCCTCGGGATATTCGCTTCTAATCTTGTAGTCATCACATCACAGTTGTTCGTCAGCCGTCAATAATGAATGCCGACTGGTTGATATATAGCCTCATTGTCCTCAATAAGTTACGCTGCACCGGTTTCTGAGCTGATTAAACCTTGACTTCCTCTTTTATTACGATCGCCTTTTATATTGAACAGTCAGACATTCTGCCTAAGCCTGGATGATCGTAGGATTCGAAGAGTCGAATTCGATATTCAAAACATTGGTTTCACTTCAGTCAAAGAGGAACGAGTACCCCGTACTCGTTTTATCTCTAGACCAAAAAACCTTGGCTACTCGGGCTACCTTTAGACATCTTGCCATATGGATTGTGAAGAACACACGACGCATGTTACGAGGGCTTCTCGGAACGCTCATAGGTGTTATTGGTTTTGTTTCTGGCAGTATTCTTTTCATTTGGTATTAGAAAGTCATCTTTTCTTCTTCTAATCCTTATCTAAGCGTACAGCGGGACTACTCTGCACGAACTTCAAGTCTACCTTGTGACCCAATAACTCGCGAATGTTTGAGATTCCATATTTGATCATTGTAGGTCGCTCTAAGGAGAGACCCCAACCGTACACGCGTGTATCAGGGCTATTAGTAAGAGTCAGAAACATCCCAGCGAATAAATATAGGGTCTATGGTAATGGGGAGAAGTTGTGAGGTATAATACGTACGGGAATCCCATGGCTTCTAGCATCTCAGGCCGGAACATTCCGCTGTTTCCTATTTCAATAAGCTTGCCGAGACCCTTGTCTATTATAGATCTTGTTAGTATCTAGTTCAACGCGGCCGAGAGAGAAAGTTATTTGCGGAGTACGTACGATAGGAGAAAATTTCCATGCTGGGCTCGGTATCTGAGATAATGTCAGCAAAACAATGTATATTTACATTACCAATCTGCTGGGCGCCTCAAAGTAGCATGCAGGGGCACGCAAGAAAAATTAGGAATGAGATAAATCAGAGTGATTACGCACAGGGGTTATAAGCCGGCTTGTATTTGAGATCTGTGAGCCCCATTTTGCCAAAGAAGATATCCATAAACTAAAAAGAATCAGTAGTAGGCTCGCTATGTCATCGCAGTTAACAGTTAGGGTTAGATGCTTACCTCCATGAGGCCACCGAGAGTCAAGTTTGCATCAGCGATGACACCCTCAACTTGATGGAACTCTGCTAGATGTGTTGCGTCAACGCTCTCATTCCGGAAAACTCTATCGATTGAGAAGTAGCGTGCTGGAGGCGGTCGGCCGTCGGGACCTCTCCTAGCTGCTAGTTTATAAAGCATATTTGCACTGATGGCTGTTGTGTGAGTACGCAGCACCAACCGCAGCGATTCGTCCCCTGACCAAGGGTACCGGTAGCCGATTGAACCGTATTTGCCATCCTACAACGCCAATTAGCGATCCTCAGGATATTCAGGGGAGCAGGCAAGGCTAGTATAGCAATTACATACTTGGTGAACAGCCTTCACATTCTCCCAGTAAGCGTTGTAGTCTTTCTTGTCATCAGGCGACGTCTCTCGAGGCTTATCAGCTGCGGCGGGATCGGAAATATAGAACTATTTCAAGAGACTGTCAATAACCATGAACATCGAAATGGAAGGACCGAGTAGTATCCCTATAGATACAATGGTGGACGAAGAGGTGGTTACGTACGGTATCTTGTAAGTCACGCGCTGGGTGTTGCTGCGGTACGTAAAGGGCGTCGAAGTTCCAGAAACCAGACTCGACAAACCTAGAGAAGAATCCCAATGTTAACTCATGTTAATTTTATTGCTGTTGAGAGCGCTTACTTATCTGTGGGCATCTCCTCGAAGCCCATCTCGAAGAAAATCTGCCTGAACTCGGCACGAACTTTGTTAAGTGGATGCAATGCGCCCGACCGTTGGTCTGCTCCTGAAGCCTTGAAGTTGTACGGTTTGAATGTGGCAGTCTTCCATGAGCCCGTAGCTATCATGTCGGCAGTCAAGTCTGTTGCCTCCTCGGGGATCTTTAGAGCGAACTTGGGACCCTTGTGGATTCTGAAGATGATAATCTTCTGCATCTTGATGAGTTTTCGCTTCTTCAAGTCGGCGAGTAGTTTAGCGTCAGGGTATGTCCGTGTCTCCTTGATGGTTAACATTTGCTCCTTGGTAACGTCTTTTATGGATTCTTGCGCAGCTTTGAATTTACCATCTACAAGATATACCGGTAGATTAGTTTGCAGTCACATCAACCTAACATAATAGTTATTTGCAAGCGTACCCTTCGTCTTCGATATCCACTTCTCCTTGAACGCCTTGCCCTGACCAATCTTAACGACATTCTTGTCACCGATGGCCTTTTCCAGATCTTGTACGGTGAGGCCGTCAACGGCGGAGCGTAAGGCCTCGAATACGCGGGCCTCGTGGCTACCATTGGCAGCAATCTGCTCACCCTCGGGTTCTAATACGGCTTCTTCTCGTTCTATCGTGTCGTAGGCGACCATATCACGGGAGGCTAGCCGATCTAGAGCGGCTTTCACCTCAACGAAGCTCGCATCCGGAAAGGCCTCGGACGAGAGAAGCGGATAGGTTTGGTCGAGGGATTGAAGAATGCGAGAGGCAAGATCCCCCGACGGAGGGCTTGTTGAGGATGCCATGCTTGAACTGGAAGTTAACATTAATTTGGTGTCATGTGCTGCGCCTAGGTAGAAAGAAGTTTGTCAGGAGATTTGGTGTTCCCCCTATATTACATGAAGCTGGTGTGAGCCTGAGTCACATTTGATGCTATGAATTGAATTGTTTCGCGACTTAGGAACACACCCCTCCCCCTCACCCCCACCAAAAGATAGAGAAGCCAGGGTATGCCGTGCCCCTCCATCTGGTACGTACTGGTCCTTAGCTTCAGGTACGTACCCCCATCCTGCTTTACCGCCTGCCGGATACAGATGAAAAGAATAAAGTTATCTTATCGATAGAGGGGTAGTTGTCAGAAAGCTGGTTTCGCAGTAAGGCAGATAAACTTTTTTTTTATTAACGATCATTTTACTTTTCATCACTCGCTTGGATTCTGCCTGCTGCAGAGTCAGACTCGCCGCAAAACGCCCAAACAATAATTATATCTCTATTCACATTTCCAACAATACTCTTCTTCTAACCATATTATTTCGAGCATTCACTTAGAAGAGGTGGCCTTGCCTAAAGTGGCACTGGCATCATACGTTTACGTTTTCCAGTCTTTCGCGCCAAGTTAGCAAGATGAAGTACGTGCTAGTCAGCGGTGGTGTCATCAGTGGCATTGGTAAAGGTAAATTGCACCTCTCATTTCCGTATAGTGATTTTTACGCCTGTCTTTGTGTTGGAACTGACTGCGTTATAATAATAATGGCAAAGCAGATTAAAATGGGCTTCCGTTGCTAACTTGACATCTTAATAGGCATAATAGGTATAACAACGGGAAAAAAAACTCACTTATACTTCTGACCTTACTGACTTCCTAAAGCTTCCTCCTCTGGACTTCTTCTTAAGACGACGGGTCTTAAGGTCACGGTATGAGCATGTACCTTCCTGTGGTACTTAACGATCGCATGCTAATTGTTGTGCACCAGGCAATCAAAATTGACCCGTATTTGAACGTAGATGCTGGTACACTAGGTCCACTGGAGTAGGTGAGATACCTAAAGTAGTATATGTATTGTAACACTGACAGTAATTGTTGGTTTGAAGGCATGGTGAATGCTTTGTTCTGAAGGTAATGTCTCACTGTTTTGACACTATCATAACTGGTATACTGACGGAAGAAACTAGGATGGAGGCGAATCTGATCTCGACCTCGGAAATTATGAGCGGTACTTAAACCTCAACCTTACTAATGAGAACAATATTACAACGGGAAAGATTTACAAGTTAGTTGCCTCAACCTGTAGATTTTATTTTGACATACATGCCACTGACTCTCTCCCTTAAAGAGCCGTAATCGAACGAGAACGAAAGGGTGACTATATAGGGCGCACAGTCCAGGTTGTACCTCACATCACAGATGCCATCCAGGACTGGATCCAACGGGTAGCAAGGATACCTGTTGATGATAGTAGTGAAGAGCCCGATGTCTGTATCAGTACGTATGCATGACCCTGGGCGGACTTTCAAGCGCTAATCGATATTGGTTTCCAGTTGAATTAGTACGTCCTTACACCATGTTTATCATTAACAGCTGCGCAACTGGCTTCTGCCCTTATGAATCTAACAGACGTCCGATAGGGGGGTACAGTTGGCGATATTGAGAGCATGCCCTTTGTTGAAGCATTGACCCAATTCAGGTATAAGGTCGGCAAGGGCAATTTGGTGAACATACATGTCTCTTATGTGCCTATCATCCATGGAGAGGAGAAGACCAAGCCTACGCAGCATGCTATCAAGCAGATGCGAAGCGCCGGTTTAATACCAGACCTAGTGAGTGCCGTAGTAGGGTATTTTATAAGGTTGGCAACTAAGAGCATTTATAGATTGCTTGCCGCTGCGAACGCGCCCTCGACGAAGCTACAACCCAAAAGATTGCTCGAAGCTGCCAAGTTGAATTCCAGCAAGTTGTTACCGTTCGGGATATTGAGACTATCTACCAAGTGCCACTGCTTCTCGAGGAGCAGGGCTTGCTTCATCGTCTACGCGAGGCCTTGATGTTAGACCAACTATCGATCCCCCCAGCCTTGGTACATAAAGGTGAAGGCCTATGGCAATTATGGAAGAAGACTGTCGTGACGAAGCCGTACCTAGAGCCAGTTATCATTGCCCTAGTCGGTAAATATATTGCGCTCCCTGATAGTAAGTCCCGTCAATATTACACGCCCAAAGAAGATTAGAACGGCAAAGACTTAACATGCAACATCTAGGCTATCTTTCCGTGATCAAGGCTCTGGAGCATTCGGCAATGAGATGCAATCGTAAGTTGAACTTATGCTGGATTGATGCAGAGCACCTCGAAGATGCTACCCTGAAGAGTGATCCTACCGTGTATCACAAGGCTTGGTCGCAACTAACTGTTGCTTCTGGTTGTAAGTGATTGATCTTCTTTTTTAGTTGTGCCCAACCGCATTAAACGTGCTGTTGGCTAATTCAATACAGGCATCTGCCCGGGGGGGTTCGGAGGTAGAGGCGTAGCAGGGATGGTCAAGGCAGCAAAATGGGCACGCGAATGCAAAATCCCTTATCTGGGAATTTGCCTTGGAATGCAGGTCGCTGTTATAGAAGCTGCACAGAATCTTTGTGGCTATAAGGATGCTACTTCGGAAGAGTTTGATGCCAACGCTGAACATCGTGTTATCATTTTCATGCCGGAAGGATCAAAGGAGATAATGGGAGGCACAATGCGACTTGGTACAAAAGCAACGCACTTCCAGGCCGGGAGCGAGTGGAGTAAGCTTCGGGCCTTATACGGAGATGCCACCGTTATGGAGGAGCGACACAGACATCGCTACGAAGTCAACCCCGATTACATCGAGGAACTCGAAAAGGCCGGACTCAATTTCGTGGGCAAGGACGAATCGGGAAAACGTATGGAGGTAGTCGAGCTGAAGGACCACCCCTTTTTCGTCGGAGTCCAGGCTCACCCGGAGTTTACATCTCGCGTACTCGCTCCGTCGCCCACGTACCTTGGTTTCATGGCTGCCAGTACAGGCTGCCTTGACGAGGTGATCCAGGAGATACGCAAACAAAAGAAACAAACCAATGGTGTGGTTAATGGCGCGGAGGACAGTGTCCATTTTTAATAGTATGGATGATGTGAGGAATCGACTTTCTTCGTAGTGGATAATAGCATAGGCCGGAATCCATCTGAGGCAAGTTCTATCAGGCTCTTTTTTTTTTTTTTTTTTCTTTCTTTGGTTCCGGGACGTTAAATCTAGAGAGAGAAAACAAAAAAAGGCGCGAGTTGCTTGCCATCCAGCTATGGGTCTAGAGCGGATATAATTTAGAAATAAGGGGACTATTCCACACGTTGTGTTCGATCGGTTACTACTATAACTACGCCCTCGTCATGTATAAGTCAGCTGGCCCTTGTGATGGTTTGGTTACGTGGGTTACGCACATATAAATCTCAAAGTAGCAGAAACAAAATATAAAACCTCACTTATTTTATATGTATGTGTTTATTAATTACTTATAATAATTGTAGTATCTTGGTGAAGTAAGGTATGTATCTTCGTTATAACTTGAGAATCTTCACCTAACCCAGGTACTCTATCAAAAGGAGTACATGCAGCTCCACCTTCACCCGTTATATACAAGGTAGGTAGGTAGGTGTAGGTACCTACATAGGTACCTTACCTACATGTATGTACCTAGGTATTGTACATGGGTACCTGGGCTCCCCCCACCATGCAAGGTAAGGTAGATACATCTTTACCCAGACACAGTCAAACTAAGCTCACCCAAGATATACAATGTATTTGAATGACCCAAATCTACAATTTCTACACCTTCCGAGAAGCAATTGACTCTTAGAACTCACAATTCACAATGGCTAGCGGTAATAGTGAAACGAGTACGTCTATACCTCCCCTTATTCTGTTTCTGCCTTTCCTCCTCATCCGCTTCTAGTAGACGAAACTGACTGACCCCTACATCTCTGAACCGACAGTCAATCTCGACACCCTGAGCGCTCAGCAGCTCAGCCAGGTGAAGAAGCAGCTCGACGAAGAGCTCGAGCACCTCACATCGTCCTTTACCCAGCTGCACGCCGCTCAATCCAAGTTTCGTGATTGTCTCCGTTGCGTCCAGGATAAGAATAAGTCGCCCGCTCTACGGGGTACGTTTATTATACCCATTGTTTCACTTCGTTTGGCCTAGCCTATATGTGAGAATACGGTCTCGATATCTAAGAGAATATATAGAAAATAACTCGATCCTCGTCCCCCTTACCAACTCCCTTTACGTCCGCGGGACTCTCTCGGATGCGTCCCATGTCGTCGTTGACATCGGCACCGGCTTCTACGTTGAGAAGGTGAGGACTAGGCGTGGCATATCTAGATACCAGGAATACGAATATATTAGCTAAAGTGTATAGGACATAAAATCGGCAGCGGACTTCTACGAGAATAAGGTTGGCGAGCTAGGAGCAAGTATAAAAGACCTAGAGGCAATTGTGCAGGGTAAAACGAACAACCTACGCGTTGTCGAAGAAGGTATCATTAACTCTATGCGTTCATAATTTTGGGCTTCTCTCCGTTTTAGTGGCTAATGCAACTCGCGAAACTATTAGTCCTGAGGCAAAAAATGGTCGGCGGAGCGCAGCAAACAGCACCATCGTAAATGGCTACGAGCTGTGAGATATCCGTCCTGGACCCTAGCTCCTAAACACCATAACCCCAACGCTAAACTACCAGCGAGTATGGGTGGTTTTGATACGTCCTTTCTATCACGACTTGTGGAATCAACCTAGAAGGGCAAGCCTAAAAGAGATGCTCCAAAGCATCGCGGATATCACCAATTGTCTGTAAAAAATGGGCAACTCTGTCTGGGCCTTTGGGCGCTGTTGAGCCTCGGAAGCCTTCAAGTAGATACTGCAACTCGTCACCCCAGACGTTTCCAATTGCATCATCTTCCGAATCCCAGTCTTCTCCAAAGATGCTGATTCCAAGTTCGGTCTTCGGCGCCGCCTTGGTTCTCATGGCTTGGATGCTGTCCCATCGGTGGTTGACTGAGATCTCGACAATGTACGACGTGACCTTCCATCTAAAGTGGTAGATCGTCTTGACTGCGATATACTTGATCTTGTTCTCTACCGCCATAAGGGGTTCTAGCTTCACGCTGGGGTAGACGTTGAGGTCGTGTGGTCGCTCCGAGTTTAGTAGTTCGGCCTTGGCGGATCTCAAGTACTGGGTAACTTCTGGGAACGTCTTTGCGCCCTTATCTTCGTCGATACCTTCCAATTGCCAGTCGAGATTCCTGGTAGCGACGTCAGAATTCATACCATGTCAAATTCTGTCAAATTCTTATCTACCAGTAGACTTACTTTCCAAGGCTCAAGTTATAGACATTAGCCTCAGCGGGATTGGCACCCAGCGTACTCGAAGTTACGCGGTAAAGTTGACAAGCTGCAGTGCCTCTTGACATCCCGCTGGTTCTCTTCTTGATCGGGACGTCAAACTTAGTGCCCTCGGTGCGCATCTCGAGAGCATATTGCGGAAGGACATCCGCTGTCACGTTCGCCTGGTTGCCAGTAGGCTGGAATGGACCATCTGTGTTGTTCCTGACAAAATCTAGGACTCTTTGGGCTAGTGCCTCGTTACCGATCCTATTAAAATATTAGTAATACCGGCCAAGTTGACGAAGTCTTAAGAGGTTCAAGTGTTCACCAGTTCTTCAGCCACCCAGAGGCGCGGGGATTCTTCACCATAACATGGAAGTCATTGTATCCGTAAACTTCCTTGCCCTTTGGGTACTTTCGTAACATGTACTGACCCAAGTAGACTCTCAGTGTCAACGACAACTTGAGACGGCCAGCTTTGATTAGCGATTTGTAGAGGTATTGGTTCAATCTCGCCCTGTACTCCCCAGGAGTTTCCAGGAGTTGCAGACTGCCAACGGCTTCTTGGCCTGGCTGTAGCATTGGTCGTACTTCCCCCGAAACGGGGTTGATGTATAGAAGAACCTGAGCAGCGCTGTCAATCTGGGACGGTGGCTCTACGAAAATAGTAGATCCACCGATGGACTCGTCGGAGATGAAGTCATCGGCCACATCTTGCGCCAACTTGATATATTCATCGATATTCTTGGCGCGGCCGGTAATCGATATGAAAGAACCTTGAGTGGTTTCCTTAAGTTCGATTTTGTAGTCGTTCACTCGGCTTAGTTCTTTGTACACAGCCTCAATCACTCCGACAGCTACCTCTGGGGTGTGTGAGACGATGAAATTGGCCTGGAATCGTAAAAAAACAGGACCGTATTAGTTATCATCGCCATTACGAGACAAGATTATGGATGGAGCC
Source organism: Daldinia sp. EC12 (assembly GCA_002120325.1). Taxonomy (NCBI): domain Eukaryota; kingdom Fungi; phylum Ascomycota; class Sordariomycetes; order Xylariales; family Hypoxylaceae; genus Daldinia; species Daldinia sp. EC12. Next base: position 1,057,301 of record KZ112937.1, on the reverse strand, counting down.
ACAAACCTTCACCGTCTGGTTAGGATTATCCACACTTTCCACACTTTTTTCTGTGGTATGTAGGCTGATGACGGACTGGGGGCCCTTAGTACTCGAGTCGTCTGCCCCAGGAGTTTCCTTAGTAGATGCGAGTTGCGCGTCGGAGATGCTGCCGTTCGCATGAGTGTCATCTATCTCAAAAGCTTTCGAGACAGTATCTGAATTAGTGCCACCCATCTTTGAAGGTTAAGAGACAATGTTTCGTGCCAGTGGAACAATGAAACGGTTTGCAGTGGTGGTGGTATCTGTTTTGGAAGATTCACGTGTTTCGCTGGATGGACAAAGCATGTGGGAAGATTTGCGGGAAGATGATTAGGAAGATGATTAGGTGGCAGAGGGTTCGCCAGTAGGAGGTTTGACGGTAAAGGTCCCGCTGGTACCGGGACAGAGAATTGGCAAATACTGAAGCACAGCTTCTCGGTCGTCGGCTCCTTCAAGGAGTAGGTTTATGGAAGATGCTAGATGATGGTGCTGGCCACCGTCATTGGACGCATCAGAACTTCTGAGAGTAGGACGAGCATAAGTTAGTCCATGCTAGTCCATCAGTGACCAGTGAGGGTTCCAGGACAGTGGATTACGCAAGGTAAGGCGCGCACATATCTATCAAATATTCCATTCGACTCTTAACATATTTGTAAAAATTCAAGTTACATAGGTTGCCAGCTGGTGCTAGGACAATGGTTATGGTACTAAGCTCTGAATTCAAGGGAAGAGAAGACTTAAAGACACAAGGCCATGCGGTGTCTAGAAACAATATGAAACTTAGGTGAATTGTACGAAAGAGACTGAAGCTGTGTAAGGACTATGAAACACGGTTTGTATGAGTCTTGTCGAGTTCAGGTTCTAGGGAGCTAATTAGGACGGGGCAGCGTTGAATTGAAAAGATAGAGGCATAGAAATTTGTGCCTTAGAAATGTCAGCGTTACCTATGCCCTTGGGGATCTCTTAGGTGCCTGCCTACATGTAGGTAGGTAGGTAGGTAGGTAGGTAGGTAGGTATCCAAGGTATTAGTAGGTAAAGATCCAGAAGCTTGTACCGAAGTTGCCAGGACTTTCTACAACCAGGCAGCGTCAACTTGCACACATGTATCTTACCTTACCTAGGTACACTATGTTAGGTGCATACTAACATATAACCTACATGTACATGTAGTATGCACATTTATAGTATGTAGGTACATAGAGGTATATGTGCTTGTACCTACCTTTCACCTACTGCACCTGCCACATGACTAACGCTGTAGCACACGCAAGTATCCGGCTTCTAGTACACATTGTAGGTGGTAGTTAATGCATACTAAGGTAGGTGGGCATGTAAGGCAGGTAGATACTACTTTATGTCAAGGTATCACGTAGGCTTATGAATTTCTTATTATGCGACACTTATAGAAATACAAGCAGCTAATAATCTGTGGAATTTATTCATTTCAAGTTTCGTGACCGATATACCCTAGTATGTCATTATACTACGTGGTTGACCACGTTGACGCCGTACCTACCTCCTGAAAATCAATTTGTTCAAATACAATCACGTGATACCGCGCGGCACCACCTTTCGCGAGAAGCCGCGTTCAATCTGCGAGTTACCGCTGTCCAATTATCATCCATCCACCTACTGGAGCACCTACTGGAGCACCTACCGACATTTGTTTTTATTTAAATATTTAACTTCACATGCACTAATCGACCAAGTACTCAATTGAACCATCGAGATTTGTTTATTTGCTTGCCGATTTAGAATCTTAAATATCCTCATTCATTTCATCTCACATCTGCACCTCATTTTCAATTGGTTAATCCAGATGGTCCGCCGCTCTTCCAACCTTGTAAAAGGGGTGGCCAGAGATGACTCAGATGATGAGTTAGGCGTTGATGACCATCCCTGGGAATGGATTTACCAGGAGTCTCAGTCGTCTGGATCCCCTACTAAGAGGAAGAGAAATGCCCATAATAGCATCGTCGGTGCCCGCATGGGTGCCTTCGAATGCTACGTTGGTGACTGTGTTCTCCTAAAGGCCGAAGGCTCCAATGAGGCCTGGGTTGCTATAGTTGCCGAATTTCGCGAGGCTGACGAGGATGGAGATAAGGCAGCTAATTTCCTGTGGTTCTCCACCGAAAAAGAAATTCGTAATAGCGACCGGAAGAGAACTGATTTCCTACCAGTTAGTATTTGCTATCAACTTATATAATCCCCCTCTTGTTTCTCTTACTCATATTCGCGAATCAGAATGAGCTGTACATCACACCATCTTCTGATGTAAATCCGCTGGCTTCCATCAATGGTAGAGCCGTGGTCATGTCCCACAAGAAGTTTCAGCAGGAATATCCCACTGGAAAGGTTCCTCGTAGCTCGCCAGGCTACAACAAGACTTTCATCTGCAGGCGAGGATGCAATACGAGGACTGCGACCTACACAGAAGAGTTTGTGTGGGAGGATGTCTATCCCGGCAGGGAAGGGGATGTTGAGGATCTGCTAGAATTGGTACGGAACGGAACGAGGTCAACAAGAAAGCGGCGCAATCGTGATGTTCCCTCTGCCTTAGAAACAGATTATGTGGCTACGCAGCTAGAGAAAGACGAAGAGTATACCTCTGATAATGGTGCCCCTCGATCTGTCACGACGCCAAGAAAGAGGCAGAAAACAAAACAGGTCGTAACACCTTCTAACCGCAGGTAAGTACTTGGATGCTTGGTCGACTATATCCTAAGATCTACGATCATATTTTTATTGACCTAAGCTGCTAGAGTCGTGGTGAAAAAGGCGTTGGAATTTACTCCCCTTGCCACCCGCATCCTTTCGCCAAGTCACCACCAATCTTCTCCTTTTCAAATTGCGAGGGCTCAATTACACGTTGCTTCGGTACCAACTAGCTTACCTTGTAGAGAGTCTGAGTTCTCTCTAGTATATTCTCATCTTGAGGCCGCTATTACTGATGGTTCCGGAGCTTGTATATATATATCTGGCACGCCCGGAACGGGGAAGACGGCTACAGTACGAGAGGTGGTATCAAAGCTAGACGAAGCGGTACGATCCGATGAGTTAGACGACTTCATCTTCGTTGAAATCAATGGCATGAAGATAACCGATCCGCACCAGTCATACTCCCTTCTCTGGGAAGCCCTGAAGGGACAGCGAGTTAGCCCAAGCCAAGCATTAGATCTCCTCGAGAGAGAGTTCAACAACCCGAGCCCTCGACGGGTCCCTTGCGTTGTTCTGATGGACGAGCTCGACCAACTAGTTACTAAAAACCAAAGTGTCATGTATAATTTCTTCAACTGGCCTGGACTGAGGCACTCGCGACTTATCGTGCTTGCAGTGGCTAACACGATGGACCTACCAGAAAGAACCCTAAGCAATAAAATTAGCAGCCGCCTGGGATTGACACGTATTACGTTCCCGGGTTACAACCACGAACAGCTTATGAAGATCATCCAATCACGACTTGAGGGTGTCCCGGGAAATATTGTCGAACCCGATGCTGTCCAGTTTGCCAGTCGTAAAGTCGCTGCTGTGAGTGGTGACGCGCGGCGCGCTCTCGATATCTGTCGGCGAGCAGTAGAGCTGGCTGAAGCCGATGTTAAGGGCTCAGAACCCGACCCAGGGACCCCGAGTAAGCGGGCAAAGGCGAAGACGGGAGAAGCGGATAAGACAAAAAGTTCCAGGGGTAAGGTCACTATAGCCACTGTGAAACGAGCGATCAACGAAGCGACCACAAGTCCTCTACAGCAGTATTTACGAGCACTACCGTTTGCTTCCAAGTTAATTTTGGCGTCTCTCCTAGTAAGAAACGAGCGCACGGGCTTGCCAGATAGTACTTACGGTGACGTGATGGAGGAGATGAACCGGGCCCTCGTACTAGACGCGGGAAGCCGTCGAGTTGGTCTACTTAGACATACGGTAGAGAAAGATCCCAAGATAGATATTGGCACACGAAAGAAAGAACAAAAGCTCCCTAGACCGGCAGGCATCAGTACAGCCGCCGTCGACCTCACGGGGGCTGGAATTATTATCCTGGAGGGCCAGAGGGCCGAGCGGCCGAGCAAGATTAGGCTTGCAGTAGGCGATGAAGAGATCAAGCTTGCATTTCGAGACGACCCTGAGATTCGGGCGCTGGGTATAGCATTCTAATGTACAGATTGTACCAAAACCAAGATTTACGGCGTTAATACCCCCTAATAATTATCATCTGTTTCCGTCCTTCGTAGAGTAAAATATGTACCGGTCTATACTAAAACATGCTCTAAGTGCTTGCGATACGATATTGGTTACGCAGTTTTAATTGCTAATTAATACTTCTGTCTCCCTAGAGTAGGTTTCCACTCTAAGGGATGCGTCTCAGGTGTTGCTTTCTCATCCGGTTTCCATATCTTGATCGTCTTATCCGCCTCGCCGACAATAAGACGCAGACCCGTGCGGTCAAACGTAGAGCTCATGATACCCGCCTCGGCGTCCAGGGAACCCGGCTGGGCAATAGAATCTAGAGCCTGAAACCGGTGGCCCGTCTTCCAGTCCCAAAAGCTCATAGAACCGTTATCGCCGCCGGAAAACAAGACGTCCTCGTTGACGGAAAGGGAGTTGATAATGGCGTTGTGGCCCTCGAAATTGCCCATGAAGGCGCCCTCGGGACACTTCCACTGCTTGATGCTGTTGGTACTTCCGGTGGCAAAAGTGAACTCGGTGGGGTGTAAGGCTAAGGCGCGAACGCCCTTCTTGTGGTGGGTAAGGACGCCCATGGTCTTGCCGGCGGCGAGATCCCAGAGGCGAACGGTGGAGTCGAGGGAGGCGGATATGACTTGGGGGTCGGCCTCTTGACACTTGACGTCTGCAACGGTGCCCTTGTGGCCAGATAGTACATGGATGTTGCTGCGCGTGCGCATGTCCCAGACTCGCGCTACGCCGTCTCGGCCACCCGTAACTAGAACATCTAACGTAGGGTGTAGCGACAGGGTGTACACACCGCTCAGGTGGCCGTGGTAATGTCTGATCACCTTGTTCGTCTCCAGATCCCAGCACTTGACCATCTTATCCTCGCCGCAGGAGAACAGATAAGGGTGCCGAGGAGACACTGCGAGACCTCGGACGGTGGAAATGTGCCCCGTCAGAGTCAGTCTCAGGTTTCCAGTCGCCAAGTCCCAGATCTTGATGGTGCGATCGCCAGCGCCGCTAGCAAACCACTGGTTGTGCGGCTCGACGGCCAAGGCGCGGACCCAGCCTAGATGGCCCGAGATGACTCTCATGAGCTTCCATGGGGGATGCCAGTCAGGCTTGGCTTGATGCGTGGCCTGCGCCCGGGCGACACTTAGGGATTGTGACGTCGAAGCATTTGAAGTAGCTCGAGGAGGTTTTTGCAGATGAACTAGAGCGTTTGAATTCGACGGAAGTTTATTTGGACCGGAAGAGGAGGATTGTGCAATGCCCTCGATCAGCTTCTGCGTCTTTTGATCCTCTGGTGCGGCTGGGGGTTCGTTTGTAGCTGGTTTCTTGCCCTTCTTCCTAGCGCTCATGGCGCTCGCTTGTTTCTGAGCGAGGGCAGGGGGTAGTTCTCGAACATCTTGGTATTCGGCGTGGAGGCGAACGGATAGAGCATCTTTCTCACGTTGAGGTTCGAGCGCGTCGTCAGTTAGCTTGATCTTCTTTCGCGCTGATTCGCCGGACGATGGATCCGCGAAAAGCGATTTCGAGCGTCGAGCATTCTCTAGAACGAGAGATTTGAGATCGGTTCTACCGACCTCCATCGCGGTCGCTAGCTAGGTGGTATTGTGTGGGTGTTAAAAAGTCGATTTACAAAGGCGGCGGTGATGATAGCGATGATAGTGATGATAGATAATAATAGGTAATGATAATAATGATGGCGAAAGTTTGGAGCAAATGGTTAAGTAAAATGTTTAGATTGATGCATTGGATCTAAGCCAGGTACAAGTTGACAAGCATTATCGATAATACCGAATGTACACTGTATATTCTGTTAGTTGAATATTATCCTGTTTGATGAATATTTATCAAGTACGTAGTACCTAGGTACACTTGGATGTTCGATGCGAATGACGCCGCGGGCTGCTTGCTGTACCTCAGAAATCCAGATTCAAAAAGCCATATATGAATACTTATTTTCTCAAGTCATCATAACATCTCACATTTGGGATGGTTATAGCCTTGGCACTTGAGAATTGTTATACTTATATTTATATGGGCCATCCCCGAATACTGTTGCCGTCTAGCCATATCTTGACTCGTTTCCGAAGATATTGTGCGATATGGATTCCGATCAGTCGAAATATGCTATTCACGCTGCGGCTCGAGAAGGAAAAGGTAAAGCTTTTCTATCATTCCTCAAATCCTTCTATAAGTTTGTTCAATAACTAATCCTTTTGTAGTTACTGTCGTCGAGTCCTTACTAAACGTAAGCTGCTCATGAAATAGAACTGCGAACTGCGTTTTGAGGTTTTAGTAACTAGGAGATCTAAGTAACGTAACTTAACAGGCAGACCCAAAACTGGCCCGTCTCAAGGATGACGATGGTCGTCTTCCTATTCATTGGGCCGCATCTTCAAATAGCCTACCAATAGTTCTGATGCTAGCTCAGCAGAAGGACTTCGATCCAGACGTCGAAGTGAGTCGTAGCCGTTGAGGTAGATATACCTCTTACATCTTACCGCACCTTCGGTTTCAAATAGTTAACAAAACCTAAGGATGGCAGTGGTTGGACCCCGTTAATGATTGCAGCTAGTGTTAAGGATGGTGACGGAATAGTCGACCTTCTACTCTCAAGAGGTGCCGATGTAAACCAAAAGAGTGAGCGATACACCTAGATTTTTATTTCTTTTTTATTGTTTGAAAATCTAACTCTGGTAGACCATAACGGACAGGTGCGTCATCAAATTATACCAAGTTAAGATATCAAAATCATGCTATAATGAGGTTATTAATCTCACCACAGACGGCTCTTCATTTTGTCGCTTCTAAAGGCAATCTTGATATAGCTCGCAAGCTCCTAGATCATAAGCCTCCGGCCTCAACGAGAGTCAGGGATAGGCGAGGCCAATATCCGCTTCACCGAGCGGCTGCCGTTGGATCGGTGCCCATGGTTAACCTGCTGTTGCAAAATAAAAGCCCACTTAATGCTACCGACAACACAGGGTATACGGCTTTACATCATGCTGTTGCTGAGGGCCACGGTTAGTTATATACTACAACGCGCTATTAACACCAAGCCATTACCATTATGGCATTAGCTGATGGTAAATAGGGGATACAGCCGTCGCCTTACTTAAGGCCGGTGCGGAATTCGACAAGCGAGATTCAGACGGATACCTCGCATTAGACCTTGCACCCGATAAGCAGGTTCGCAAATACATTGAGCGGGCAGCTGAGAATGAGGGCATCGATCTATGAATAGCTCCGTCTTATGGGTGTTGACCTCTTTTTTTATTATTATTTTTATTATTATTATTATTGTTTATTGTATGAGTAAGATGCTCATAGTATTCCTCTCAAGAGATTTAACTCGGGGCCTAATGTAAGGCTCAGGCGAGCTACCACCTCCTTATTTGATTGTGCGTTCTACGAGGTCCCTATACATAGCTTTGACATCGTCTACATCCGCACGTAACTCTTCTACTAGCTCGCTCTTCTCTCCAAGCATCTCTAGCGTAGTTTGGTACCGTTCATTGATCACTGCCACTTCTTTCTCCAATTCTTCCACTTTCTTCTTAGCCCCCTTTTCCGCCTCAAGCTCCTTCATTAACACGACGATCTCTCCGCGAGCCTCATCTCGCTGGCTGGAAATCCTAGCAAGCTCTTCCTTAGCTGCGACCTTCTCACTCTCTAATCGACGGACTACAGCGCTCATTCTCTCGACCAGTTGTACCGAGGGCCCCGCTGTCATAGTAGACACCGACATGACATCCTGTAACACGTTTTGAGGAGACGCCGGGGTTTCGTTCTCGGAAATATCATCCCTGTCGATGGGATGTGTAGGCGGTGAAGCTAATATCTCTAAGCCGCCGGATAGAGATGGCGGCGTCCCTGACGATTGCACTGACGAGTAGGGGAACATGGGTGATCTCATGGGCGGTAGCCCCGATGGCCGTCTTGCCGATGCAGGTCGATCCCCAGGACTCGGTTCACCGTTGCTAGAGGGTGCCGAGGTCTTACGCAATCGTGTTGGGTAGCTTTGTAGCCCCAAGAAATCCCCGCTATAAGTTCTCTGTGGTGCTGTCAAGAGAGGAGACTCTGGGCGACTAATATTGCGGAAGGGAGCAGTCGTAGGTATGTCTTCCAGCCAATTTCGCCGCTCTGGATCTGTCCGCTCCGCTTTTTCTTCTTTCCAAGCTAACCGCTGTCGCTCGAAATCAGACTTCGCCTCAGCCAGCGCTGCCTCTGCCTCCTCGGCTCGCTTACGCAGGGTTTCGATTTCGGAGCGGTGCGAAGATAAGTCTTGTTGTACGCTGGGTAGTTGGCTTCTTGCCTCCTCCAACTCCTCTTCTTGACGTTTAGCTCGGGAAGCCTGATCCTAAGCATTAGTGTTTGTGTTTGATTCAGATGGTGCCAGTCACCTACCGTCTCGCGCGCTTTCCGCCTCATTTCTGATTCACGTCGTAAAGCCTCATCCCTTTCTTTCTCTAGCGCCGCGGCCTTCGCGATTAAAGACGCCTCTATACCTTGCCAATTCTCACTGGCAATAGAATACTGCGTCTGGAGAGTCTCTATCTGGCGGAGTAGTTTTGCCTGAGCATCTCCTACAGCGCCTGTTGATGCCTCTTCTGCTCGAATTCGAAGAGCCTCTAATTTGCTCTCGAGGATCTGGACTTCGCCCTTAAGCTCCAACTCCACGGCACGGAATCGCTCTGCGGCTCTGTCGGCCTTTTCTTGTAACTCAGCTGCTTGTAACTTAGCACGATCAGCTATCAGACTCTTCTCTACCTCTAGCGTCGCAACCGCTTCCTCTAATTCTTTGACATGTTTCTCTCCCGCCTCTCGCAGCTGATCATCTACCTTAGCGGCCAACATCTTGGCTCGATCAGTTTCCTCCTGGAGCCGATCCTTGAGTTCGGATATTGTACTGTCTTTCGAGGAAATTTCAGCCTTTAGGGTTTCTAGGTCCTTTCTCAGTTGGCTGATTTGCTTCTGCGAATCTGCATTAGCCTTCTCGACATCGCCTTGGTCCTGTAACTTCTTCCGTAAAGTATTAAGCTCCGCCTCCGTTTTCTGACGCCAAAGTTTCTGTTCATTGAGCTCTTTCTCGACCACGACGAGTTGGCCTCTCAACTTTTTAATTATGCTCCTGTGCTTCTGTTCCGTACTCGCTAATTTTTGCCCTTCCTCCATCAACTGGGCAATCTGCTGGTCCTTCTCCGCATCCTTTTTCTCTGCGCTACCCGCCGGGGCCGCAGCGGCAGCAGCTCTCGCAGCTTCTGATACTTGTCGGGCCAAATATTGGAGTTTAGCCTGTAGAGCATCAACCCTTTCAACATGACTATGGAGCTCTTCCTGGTGTTGTGCATTGGCGTCCTCTAATGCTTTTTCTAGGTCGATAATGCGCTGTTTATATAAGGCTGAAGATGCCGACACATCTTCCGTCCCTAAAAGTCCGACCTCTATCCCGATAGGTGATGGCTCGGGGTTTTCATCACCTTGGACTTCGTCGTCGGGTTGTGACGAGGCATGTAATTTGCCTTTAGTAGCTTGTTCATCAGCTGCTGGGGCTGGTGGGTTCGCAGAAGCCCCGTCGCCTAGTGTAGATATAGTGGGTGCTTTACTAGTTATATCATCCTCTATCGTCTCTATCTTCTCAGCGTTCGGTGGGGACTGTACTGCGGATGCTGCGGGGGGAACGTCGGTGCTGGTACGGGGACTCTGAGTCGGTGGAGCTGATTCGGTGCTTAATCTAGCGGGCGAAGCATCGGCTTTTTGAGTGGCATTCCTTGCGGCGACGGCTCGAGCCAGCCGTTCTTGCAATCGGTCGTTAGAGGATCGAGAAGGTGTAGTAGACCTAGGTGGAGGGGCGGTAGTAGCAGCAGCAGCAGCAGCAGTAGTAGTAGTAGTAATAGTAGCAGAGGAGTTCGATGGTGTCTTAGTCGGCCGTTGCGGCGATGGCTGCTTTGTGGAATCCTCTTCGGCAAGTATATTATCAAGGCGGGCTTCTACGCCAGCGACAGCTTGGGACAAGAAGGAGCCCCATCTTGACGACTTCTGAGGAGCTGACATATCTGAGGCTCTCGAGCCCACGCTGCAGCTAGGGGCGAGAGTTTTTAACGAGTGGTTATGTCGCACGTAGTTCGTTGTTCCAAGCAGTTCCGGAGAGGAAGCCGTCGCATTGTACAGAACGATTTGCGCTGATTGTTGACGTGTCACGGCGACAAGATGATGAAACTCAGATTTGTCCTACCGTTCTACTAAGAGCAGAATTTGTAGGATTCCAAGTGTTTTCGCATTTGTTCCTGCTTGCCGCGTGGGAGGGGAAAATAAGAATAATAAAAGTAGACAGATGGTAAGATGGTGATAATTCGGTATAAGTTGCCGGAAAGGCTGCCGTATAAGAATACGAGGTGCTGCTTTCGCGCAAGAGTTTGTAGCTAGAGCGGAAGGATTCTGCGGGTGAAGCTTGGCAGCTATAAATTATTATAGAAACAGGCCAACCAAAGGGGAGTTGTTCGTTTCAAACGCCTAGAAGATGTCAGCCAGTACCAAAGTTTGGAGGATCGTCCTGTTAAGAGAAAGCGCCCAAGGCGTCATCACTTAAACATAAAAAAAGACTCCGATACGTTACTCGCTGAACTGCATATCACCATTTTAAACGACGAATCTGTTTATTTGCACACCACCTGCATATCAGGTACCTACCTTACTTAGATATTCACATTACAAGGTAGGTATTCACATACACATATACCTAGGTACCTAAGGTACTTAGTAAGTAGGTACCTACCTGATCACTAGGTAGCGTACATAAGGCACTCACTCGCGCTAACACAGGATGGAGCAGGGGTTCCAGAGAAAGCCTTTCCCTCAAAAAGTTACCTGATACTTGGTACATTCCCACATGTTTCTAGATTGATCCTGCATCTGCCATAATAGGCAATGAGCTATACTGCAAAGGTAAGTGACCTACGTAAGGAAAGCTAATAAAGCCTACCTCTAACCCAGTTACTATGGTACTATGGTACTATGGTACTATGGTACTATGGTACAATACTACCAATGTAAATAGGACGGGCATAAGCTTCGGCATGATGTAAGTGGTCATGGTTCGGCGTTACCTAGATTCTCTACCGGAGTGCCGGAAACACTTCTTAAACACTCCACGGCTTACACAAACCCATTCCATATTTCTCTTCATTCCTATCCGTCTACTCAGGTAAGCTTAACGGGGAGACACATCCATCTGACTGAACAGCCATTCGTTCAATATAATAGGACGAACCGGACTACCGAGGACTAACGCTCATGTTATAAGCCGGTTGCTTCACCTTACCTCGAAATATGTCTGTACAGAACCTCATCGAGGCCTTGAGCTTCCCGTATCATCAACCTCGGCATGGTTTCTGGGGTGAGAAAACTTCTACCTTGAACTTTTGTGAGGAGGTAAGCAAAACACGTAGATCGCTCTTACGAGATGAATGGATATAGCTAAATATCAACGTCTAGGACTATGTCATGAGCTACTACTGCGCTGAAGTGTGCAATGTAGGTTTCCCTTTTCCCTTTTCCCTTTCCCCTCCCCCCTTTCCAATTCTTATACTCGTTCCCTTTGAGCTCAGTATTCACACGATATGAATTCGGTGACTTAAAGACTAATTTGTTGTTTTCGAATTGTTACCTCTAGACCCTCACCAATGCTCTCTTTGTATGGCTAGGCTATAAGGGCATCCGAGGGTGCATCAAGTATTCACACCCTACAATTTTCATTGTCACTTTTGCTGGATACATTGTGGTTGGCCTAGGGTCTACCTTTTTCCATGCTTCTCTCAAGTGTAAGCTCGTGCATAACTGGTGATACCATGCCAAATCCCTGGCTCAGGCTTCTCAGTATCTGGATTTTGCGGCCTTCTAACACTTGATAGACCCTATGCAACTGGTGGACGAACTAGCCATGATATACACAACCTGTTTCATGTGCTTTGCTACTTTCACATATGGCAGATCCATCCGCTTCTCCGCTCTTCTCGGTACTGGCCTTCTTTGGCTTGCGTGGTTTATAACTGTTTGGCTCACCCCTCGCCCTTTTTCGTCGAACAGCTGCGCATGCTGACAATACACTGCCAGGCAAGATACTATAAAACCAAGGATCCTCAGTTTCACCAAGATGCCTACGCGGTGTTGACCGCCACGGTGGTATTCTCAAATATGTGGATTATGGAGCGGACGCTCCGTCCGGCGCTGAAGGCAAGAGAAGAGAGTAGAAAGCGAGAGGCGCGCGCTCCGAGGCTCCCGACGGCCAATGAGACGATAAGGGAGATGTGGGTCATGGTTGCGACAGGTAAGCCACTGGTGTTCACCTGATTGGCAATCATGTTTTAACAATTCGGCCTCTTCAATAGGGCTCAGCGTATTCCTCGGCGGTTACCTTATCTGGAACTTGGATAATATGTACTGCAATACCATTCGCAAGTGGCGGCACCAACTCCAGCTTCCCTGGGCTGTCGTACTTGAAGGGCACGCTTGGTGGCATCTAAGTATGTAGTCTCCTGGATTCTTCGTTGCTTATATTCTTGCATCCAAGTTGGTTACTAACACTGGATCTGCCGCAGTGACCGGAATAGGTGGTGAGTAGAACCTCTACGACAATCTCAACCCCCCACTAAACATGACTGATTACCTTTGCTTAGCATATTTTTACATCGTCTGGCGCATTTGGGTCCACCGCTGCTTAGACGGCGACGAAGATAAATTTCGACTTGTCTGGCCATCCATCTTCCGGATGCCAGAAGTAGTTGCTATAAATGATATACCGGATAAGAAAACACAATGAAAAGGGCGTCAACTCCAGCAGACGGTTCGAGTACCTAGTACTCTCGTTTACGTTGATCCGAAGGACGATAGACTAGGAAATGTTAGTTGGCGATAGATAGATGATAGCGATAGATGGTAACGATAGATGACAGAGGTAGATGATAGCGATAGACCATTTTATTATAAGCGTACTTAAGTAGAGGATAGATGGCATATCTATTTGGCGTTTTCGGATGTTAGGCGTTAAGTATTCTCTCTCTCTCTTTTTTTTTTTTTCTTTGCTTTGGGCTAACTATTCTTGCATGTTCGAATTTCGCTATAAGCTTTAAAGACAGGTGGTCATGTGGGGCTTGATAACTTTAGGCTAGAACCCTAATAGAATAATCGGGATGTGTAGTGTACATAACATTGTGTACCTACTAAGGTAGGTAAGTTAACCTTAGTTAATTCGATCGGATTGCAACTGCTACATTGCGATATGAACCGCGAGGCTTAAAATACCGGGTTTTCCGTACGTTGAATTCTGTGCTTACCCACATGTAGATAGGTAGTTTCCATTGTATTGGAATGGTGTGAAGTCCAATTGTACCTAACCGTATAACCCCACCATCCCAGACCCGACACAACTTAACCCCTCTATGTACGTGTATACCTACGTAAGGTACGTAAGGTACACTATACGTTAGGTGGTATCTACCTATGTACGTACCTGCCTACCTGCCTACTAAGGTACAATTGATGTATGCAGTGACATCTCAATTGAAGTCCAAGGTTCTCTTGTTTTGCACTACCTGCATGCATCTTAAGTAATGCAAATACCCATCATAGTTGGACCTAACAATCTTTATATAAAAAACACATAGTCCATCTCGGGTTCCAGTGTGCGTCGAGAATAGTCTAAAAGAAGCAGAAAACTAAAAGAAGAGAAAGGAAAAAAAAAAAAAAAATTCTTTACCAGGATGTCCATCTCAAATGAGGCACTGCAGAAGGTATGGCGTCTGGGTTTTCACAACAAGTCTTGCAACCACTTACAAACCTCTTCTTATATATAGTTGCTGCGGGAGGTCGAGACGCAGGCGATCGCAGCGCAGCAACAGATCTCCCTCGTCAGGACGCAGCAAACATCTAAGCAGCGGGAACTACGAATGGCGCAGCTTACCCGCAGCGAGATATCCTCGCTACCGGCAGGTACCAAAGTCTATGAAGGCGTCGGAAAGATGTCAGATCACCTCCTCTCCCCGGCCGTCAGCGGCGTTACCGATTGCTAACTACCGGCAGGTTTGTGGCTATGCCCGTTGCCGAGATGAAGGGCAAACTGGACAGTCAGATCAAGGAGGTGGAGGGCGAGGTGGATGGGCTCGGGAAGAGGTTACACTACCTCGAGGTTTCGCAGAAGAATAGTAAGGACCAGATAGACCGCATGCTGAGAGGCGGTGTGGGAGCATCTTAGATTTACATAAAAGTTGAGTGGATGGGTTCTGGGTCCGGTTCGGAAGGGCTGAGTCTTCGCTGGCTACACGGAGGCCTACCGATCACGCGACACGGAACGCTGGGACTGCAGGATGTGGAGGACGAGACGTTTGTGCTAGGTATATGTATACCTCTTAGGTTATGAGTAGCGAGTAGCGAACAATCAACCATGACCCCAGCTTACTAGCCGCCTCAAGGCTCAGGCATCAGACTTGGTTATGTGGTCTTGGCCGGGGGCTGTTCACCGGTGGTTCGCGTTGTGTTAGTGCTTATTTGCCATATCTTACCCGAATACCCAAGCGGTTACTTGTGGAACACACGACCAGTCATAAAACTCTTGGAAGGAAGAAAAGAAGAAAGGAAAATGACATGATATGGTTGGATGTATTTCGCCACCGAATTTGATCATCAATCCCACCTTTATGCGGCTCACTTTGGTGATTACATGGTTACTTTAAATAAGTAAGTAAGTTAGGTTATGTGGTTATGTATCTAAACAACAGGTAGTTAGTTAGTTAGCTACCTTAGTAGTTATTCAAATTCTTCGTGTTTGATATGTTGTCTTGATTTAGAATTAAGCGCGCGGGATAATACCTATGTAGGTAGACAGGTGTATAATTGCTATTGGAAATAAATAATATTATGTATCTTGTAGTTATGCTATTTTCTATGGAACTTACCTAGGCGCATAACCTTCCTAAAAAGCAGTAACTAGGTAACTTCGAAAGTACATAACTTGACTAGTTGACTAGTAGAGTATGTTCCGACCTAGCCCTATCTATTAATAGGTACAACCCCGAGACAACCTATAAATCCCAAGAAGTCGTCTACGTATGTAATTGGTAAAAGATCCAAGTTATCTAACTACCTACTACCTACTACCTACTACCTACCAGGTAACTGACATACTACCTAAGTATATAGTATCTACCTAACCGTATAAGATGCTTGTTAAGCTTACGCATAACAATCAAAAGTTTCCGAAGTTGTGTGCGCGAGTGATAAAATGACTCCACTCTCAGCCCCTCGGACAAGGGACTTCAAAACATGTCATTAGTTGGCCGCTATAATGCCCTCGAATCCGCGAATTGTCGCTCAGGTTCGTTTCGGCCCCCAAGGTAGATTCATCGCTAGAGGTACTTTAGCTTATGACGAAAGATACGCTATACTCTCTTTTGAACAAAGTACAGCGCATTAGACCCGAGGTAGGAAGTCGCAACTCCAACAAGTACCCTTTTACCCTTTTATACTTACCTAGTAATAAATGCCGCTTAGCCGTATGTATGTGAAGGTATAGATAGAGTTAGCATGTAGGTATTATGTACTTTGTATTATACAGCAGCAGTAACACCTTGTTAGCAGCATGCAGCCATAATCAACCTAGCTGTACTACCTCAAGTGGGTATTGTTGTTTGTCAGAACAGTACTCATCGGCAAGGACGACCTGGGGCACCTTGAAAAGATAACCCAATATAGTAATAACTAAAGCAGTTAAGGTGGAAAGGTGGATTGGATAGAACATGTGCGTTATATGCGTTGTGTGCGTGTTCTAACAACGATAAAATGAAGAGCGCTCCCCTCCCCCTTCCAGACTTCCCCCGCCTTCGCTGGCTGCAGTAGGGTTATAAGCCATATAAGCGTATTAAGCAACCAAGCTTGCCCAAGCTGGTTCTTACTGAGTTCTTACTTGAACCTCCTTCCCTTATCTTTATTTTTCTTATTTTCCTCTTTATTTCCCTCTACAAAAAAAAAAATCTTACTATTTACCGCTTTCCCATACTCATTTAGTCTCCATCTCTCATCTTCCCTCCGTTAATACCGATCCGAGATGAGTAGATACAATTCCTATTCCGATGAGGACTCGGACCTCGACATTCGTGTGAGACGTCGGCACGCCTCTTCTTCTCCGCGCCCGCCCGCTGGCCCTACCCTTGCGCATTATGTTGAGGCACCGTCCCGGTCACGACCTCGGTTCTACGAAACCGGTCCGCGGGTTGATGATCGTTTTCTAAACCCAGCAAATGAGCGTACCTTGATTACTACCCGGCGCTCCGTCTCCCGGGACCGTCGTCCAGGTTCGCCCGGGAGCAGTGCGCCTCAGCCACCCCCTGCTCCGGTCATTATTAACAACCGCATCTACAACAACTCGGACTCAGAATCGCTATCATATTCCGACTCCGAGGATGACTACAAGAGATCCCGATCTCACCACCGTCGTCACCGCTCGCATTCCCGCGTCTCTTCCAGCCACTCTCGCGAGCGTGAACTGGAACTCCAACGTGAGCGAGACGCTTACGCTCTGGAACACGTGCGCATAGATTACGAGAAGGAAATTGAGATGCGGCGGCGAGAGTATGAGAAGGACCTCGAGAATAAGCGACACGAGTACGAGCTGGAGCGCACGCGCAAGGAGCTACAGGAGTTGAAACTAGCCAAGCAGATCGAGCAGGAAGAACAGCGCCGGAACCGGACGATCCAGGAAGAGCGAGACCTGCGCGACGCCAAGAGGGAGCTCGATGCGATCCGCAAGGCCAAGGAGAACGACGAGTACGAGCGGCGCGTGAAGCAGAAGCTAGAGCTCGAGCGTCTAAAGGCGGAAGAAGCCGCGCTCGAGGAGAAGCGGCGCCGCGAAAAAGAAGCTAAGGAGATAATCGACAAGTATAAGCGCGAAGAGGCCGAGCGCAAACTCCGCGAGAAGCAGGAAGCCGAACAGCGTGAGAAGGAGTACAGGGCCAAGATGCAGGAGCACCTACTCAAGTCAGGCCTTGATGAGAAAGAGATCAACGCCATCCTCGCCGGCGAGAAGATAAAGCGAGAGAAGGAAAAGAAGGAGAAGGAAGAGAAAAAGGAAGAGAAGAAAGAAGAGAAGAAGAAAGAGGAGGAGAGGCCGATCTACACCCGCATGGCGCGGCGACACCTTTCGCTCGAGACCCTGAGGACTTTCAACATCGACTTTCAGCTAGACGCAGTAAGTAGCATATATACCTCCCCCTTGATCATGTTATATCAACATTCTCTAACCTAGCAACACAGGACCCCGAGTACGTCTTGATTAAGCGTTGGGTAGCGGAGCCAGAGCAAGACATGCTTTGGAGACATACTAAGATTATCCGAGAGAAGCGATCCAGCTCTAGTTCTGGAAAGCTCGTCCGTAAGTATACCTTATCTCCCCTACTCATTTCCCTCCTGAGATTGGGACATGCTAACCGCAAAACCTGTAGTGAGTATCGAAGAGGGCAAGAAACATCACCATCACCACCACCTAGAGCCCGAATTCGAATGGGTCCGCAAGAAGGAGCGTAGACGAAGCCGATCACCTTCGTTACTTATGTATCTGGCCGGCGGACGACCAGCATGATGTGTTTAACTTTCGTATGACGAAGATGACGGCGGCAGGTTGCAGCTGAAAGAACGAAGTTACGCCCTTTTTCTATGTTGAGGTGGGGTGGTAGGAGCAGGCAGAATCGAGCGTGAGCAAGAATATATACCCAATTTTAAGTAGAGAGCGGTTCATGTCAATCGAAACTCAGACAGGAGAACTGCTTTTAGGAGGGGGGATTTATTATTATTATTTTCTTCTTCACTTCTGCAGATTATTTTAAATAGCCGGCTTGGTAATCATACATGTCCTTTCGCATCGCTTGAATATAGCGTAGTCTCTGCTCTCCGAATCAGTTCCTCGTACACCATCCAAGCTAATGCGGAACTTATTGCTTTGCGCGTCATACGTAGGGCGAGACCGTCGTAGAGTGATCGTACGCCTTCCTCGGTGATCATTTTGCGGCACGCTTGAACCATGTTGCGGTATTGGCGAGGCTGCAACTGTATGCGCGTCTTGACAGCATCAAACGGATTTGATATAAAGGAACATGTTGCGCCAGCCAGTGCTCCTGAGCTAAAGTTTATAGTAGCAGACAAGGAACTTCCCATCCCCAAGCGGGCCTGTCCGTCGGTAATAGCTGGGCTTACATAAAGCCAGGCACTGAGTCGCTTTTTAAATTGTTCGTACGAAAGAACGTAGAGTCCAGCATATGGAGCGTCTCGAAGAGCGGTGGCACCAAAGCCGGCGAAGAAACCCGGTATGCGTTCTGTCCTATATATATCCCTGGCAGCGCCGGCAATTGACTTATACGAATAAAAGTTTGACTCGTAGCGCACCTTGATGACGGTCAGCGGCATGAGGATGAAGCCTGCAAAGGCTCGAGCGACCGCTCCGGATAGCATGTTTGCGGTATTAGAAAGTTTGGGCAGTGAAGAAGAGGAGCCGTGCTTATCAACAACCGCAACTGTGGCGAATGGCAAAGCCGTTGCACGCTGCCGAATCATGTTCAGGGTGGTAAAGTAGATGGCCGACCCGACGCCCGTTCGTAGGGCTGACGGGACGGTGCCCCTCCAAAAGGCAGTCAATGCATTTGGAGACTTGGCAATGTCTCTAATAGCGGCTCTGATCGAATGTGAACCCGACTGCTGCACGCGTGTCTTAAGGAGATCGAACGGCTGTAGAAGCACAGCGCTTAACGTGCCGGAACCGAGGCCAGCAACAAAATGGAAGGCTATACCGGAAGTCCGTCAGCTTCCTCGCTCAAGGCCGTACAAGTGGAGATTGATATTATATGTTTGCTTACTTGATGAAGACTTGCCTCCGGCTGTCTTCTGCGACATTGCGAAGCAACCGGAGAAAAATGAGCGAATGAATCCTGCCGAGACGGAGGATTCGACTTATGGCAAGCCCATCTGCTTAGAGGTTTTATTAGACTCTTCCCTCTCGATCCGAACTTCAATTGTCCGCATGGCATGAAATTGAGTAGGATAGGGTTCTCATCTGCAAGAAACCGTAGATTTGAGTCAAAGGCTTATTAAGGTGGTATTTATCTTGGCACCATAGAACTTTGAAGTGCGCCGTTAAAAAATCGGGTTAAGGCTGGCAAGCCCCGCCAATCTTCACGTCATACTTCTATCTAGGAAAGGCCTAGGCATGGAAGTGGGTATATGCATTAGGTACCTAAACCCAACAAAGGTACAGGGATTATATGAGTTATTCAGACTAGGAAATACTCACATATTGGTAGGTGCATACATACATGCATATATATATATATAGGTATGTTTTAGCTTTTGTAAACAACTATCTTTTTAACCCTGTTTTCAAAATTCCTTTTCCTTTTCCTTTCCTCGTGATATCGTGACAGGTTGGGCCTTCTGGTGACTCGACACAGATATGTAGGGAAGTGTGAGGGCTTTAGATATAGGATTAAATATAATTATCTAGACCGCCGAAGTACCGGGTCCGATATCAAGTTTCTCGGGGGGATTTGTAGATGAATTTTTATGCCTTATTTATGCCTTAATGTGATCTGAGGTGCTTTTATCTTTGCCGCCGACGATCGATTCTAGACGACCCGCCATAAGCCGATGGCGCTTAACCACCTCGACCCATTCGTCTTCTGCTTCCTCTCCGACGTCGATCGTGGCCAACAAGACCCCAAAGTCTCCCCCGAGACGTCCAAGACTCCCGGCGCAATAAAGAACTTGCGTTAACAAACTATCTCGAGATGGTTGATCCTTAACAGTTGGCAGATAAGACCGGAGCGTCTCCATTAACATCTCGATAAGGTGAAATAAGAATGTTGACGCTGCGGATGGTACAGGCTGTAAGGGGTCATCATCGGTTGTTTTTAATGGAGCGTCATTCGTATGCGTAGGGAATATACTCCTAAACATTGAGATGATGGCAAAACTTTGCTCTCTGAATATCTCTATGTACCGTTTGACATATCGCTCAGTTTGCTGTCCTCCAGACCACCCGCTCCCCGTTGGGTTCTGCTGCTGTCGTGCTCTTTCTTGTTCCGCGAGCTCGCGAAGAGGCTCTAAAGCAGCGAGCATGTTGATCAGCGTTGACAGACGGCATACAAGAAATAAAGCCCCTAGCCCTCCACCGTTGCCAGTGGCACCAGTAGTATCAAGATCCGGTATGACTCTTCGAAGCCAGCTAACAGTTCTCAGGGCTGATGCAAGCTTGAGGCCGGGTGTGCGTAAGCCCATTATTAAGTTCTTGGCCATAGCCTGCATGGCCTCGTCAGCTTGCGCGGAAACAGACGACACTAAAGGCGAGTCGGAATATAAGCCATGCAGCCGGCGGATGTGGCCGTTGAGATCTAGTGCGGATGCATAATTGGCAGCCGGAGCAGAAGAGCCGGTAGAGATAGCAGTAGAGAGCAAGGTAGGCAGATCGAGCACGTCGACTAAACGCTCAACATTTCTAGATAACAACAGCGCTCGTTTTCGAGCATTGAGCAGTTCATTATCTCCGGATTTGTGGTAAGTAGTTGAAAAACGAACTGCCTCGTTATCTAACTTGGGTATGGCGGCTGTTAGATCAGTAGCCGAGGCTGCTAGAGTAGGGAGCGCAGTGCCGAGGTGAGAATGATTGGCTGCTGAGCTGATGATAGACTTATGAGAGCGTTTAGAGAGGGCTTGTAATGAAAGGAGTAATGAATGAGAAGATTGGGCCAGAGATTGCTGTTCGGACCCATCCAGTTGAGAAAGGGGCAGAGAAGCCAATGTGGAAAGATACTGGAGGGCAACAGGGTCAGTGTGAGCCTTGTCATTCGGACGACGGTCAGCTGAGCTAGGCGGATTTAATAATTCTTGAAACAAATCAGCCATGTTGCCTAGTGATGTCGTTCAGTTGGCCACGTGCTCGAAGAAAGGGTTGGGGCTGTTCAGATATTGGGAAATAATAGTAATTGATAATAATAATAAATGACAATGCTCGGTGCTGTTGTGTGCTGTTACTTACAGCATATGGAATTCCATGCACGGCGAAATATCGTTTTGCAAATTAAGGTTTTATGTACCTGCATTCCATGTACAAGGAAAGATCCATTTGTACGAATACATGAAAGAGCAAAGGTACATTACCCAGGTACATTACCCAACGCGGACCGTGTACTATGTAAGCCACAGTCGCCAAGTCCAAAGCTACCTATGTACCTAGCCTGGTACCTAGGTACTATGGAAGGTAGGTAACCTAAGGAATTACGTAGTACCTCTTAAGTGAATACCTATTAATCTCTGGCTCATGGGACTAAAGCTGGTGGGTACGGGATACATGTACGTAGCGATAATGTACCTGGCTTCTGTACCCATACCCAACGGCCCCGAAATCAGCATGTGGCCGATTACCCGTTTTAATTTTTGTTGAGGCCGGCCGGCGTAGCTGAAGAGAGAAAGCCCCGTATATTCATCCATACATAACACTAGCGCAATACATCATCGCATCACCCATGAACATATGAAGGTCTATGAATGCATCAAAAAAAGACAACAAAAAATACGCTACTACGCATGTAATAACCTAAATTCGCAACTGTTTCCAAATCCAACTTCCTAAAAGAAACAATCAATCAACGCTACGCACTACAACTTGAAACCGAGGTCAATCAGAAAACGCACACGTACAGAGAGAGACAGAGAGAGAGAAAGAGAAAGAGAAAGAGGGAAAGTTATAGCAAACATCAAAATAATAACCCACAGATAGATACCTTCGCCCCGGTGACCATTCGCTACAATCACCTCGACTGCCTTAGATCCGAGTTGTCGCTGAGCACCCGCACAGGTGCCATGTAGTTACGAGCTACGTGTGTTGTGTTGTCATACGCACCTTGGGTATCTTTAAAGTAAGTCATTCACCGGCTTTCCCTGTCTTACCTCTTCTAAATCATTATTACCCAGCCCAGCTGACTGACATAATCTTTTCCACAGCCTTAACACTTTTTTTTTTTTTTTTTTTTTTTTTATCTTGTTTGTTAGTTAGGTATTCTCAATTCTCATAGGTATCCCACGAACTTATAATATCCATCCCTTACCCCCCCAGTCATCCAACTTATTACCTTCTTCCACTTACACCCATCCTGGGTTTAGATAACCCCTTTCCGGCCATATATCCTTTTTTTTTCTTCCCTTTCCCCTTCTTTAACTGGAATACAGTAGTGGCTCGATCTCTTCGATCTGCATAACATATCGACGACAAGGATAGAAATCGACCATGAGGGATCCTTTCCCTATTCCCCCTATCCCCGCCCTTAGCGAGGCCGTCCAACCATGGGCTGACTACTTCGGGTTACCGACGCTGCCGCTGCATATTCACGAAGTCCTCTTGATGGCCTCTCTCTATTTCTTCATCGGCAAAGTCGTCTCGCCTATCCTATCGAGCCGAATTTTCCCTACCAAGTACACGGCCCTCTCCAGGAGCAAGAAGTTGAGCTGGGATGTCCACGTCGTCTCCTTCGTCCAGAGCACCACCATCAACGTCCTCGCACTGTGGGTTATGTTCACCGACGAGGAGCGCAAGAATATGGACTTGCAAGAGCGTGTCTGGGGATATACTGGTGGTGCAGCTATGATCCAAGCTCTCGCCGCGGGTTACTTTCTCTATGACCTCATTATCACTGCCGCCCACCTTAACATTTTCGGTCTTGGTATGCTCGCACATGCCATTAGTGCTTTGGCCGTCTATTCCTTTGGTTTCGTAGGTCCTGTCTGGATAACTAACTTGAGCTCGGAGAGCTAACTTGGATAACAGCGCCCGTTCCTCAACTACTATAGCAGTAACTTCATCCTCTGGGAGCTTTCTTCGCCCTTCCTCAACATCCATTGGTTCTTTGACAAGCTGGGCATGACCGGGTCTAAGGCGCAGCTCTACAACGGCCTGATGCTCATTGCTACGTTCTTTTCTTGCCGTCTCGTATGGGGCACATACCAATCCTTCTTGGTGGCCCGTGACTTATGGGCAGGCGTAAGCTCGACGCCTACGGTCCTAACAGCTCTTACTCCTGAAGAGCTCCTCGAAGCCTCATTTCCTTCTCAGTATACGAATACCATGCGTTTCGTTACTCGGCCAGATAGCATCCCGCTGTGGCTTGCCGCTGTATACACCGCCAGCAACCTCACCCTGAACTCATTGAACTTCTACTGGTTCTTCAAGATGATCGACGCTGTCCGCAAGCGGTTTGATCCCAAGGAGCAGGCAGTCAA
Organism: Daldinia sp. EC12; assembly: GCA_002120325.1. Taxonomy (NCBI): domain Eukaryota; kingdom Fungi; phylum Ascomycota; class Sordariomycetes; order Xylariales; family Hypoxylaceae; genus Daldinia; species Daldinia sp. EC12. The sequence continues at coordinate 1,033,805 of KZ112937.1, read as the reverse complement.
GGTTGAGGAAAAGCCGGGACAGGACAAGGCAGTTGCCACTGGGGCCCAACCTGGTAATGACGAGCTGAAGACTCGCCCACGCCGGCGCACTTTACTCGACGGAGAAGAGGCAGATGAACCCCCACCAATTTAATATTGCCAATAGAGAAACGTCGATTACTGAGATGGCCCTTTGGTGCTATAATTAATTACTAGAAGCTCCGAAGCTATCTTTTGGCCTCTTTACAACCAGGTGACAATACAACGGTCCCAAATTTGAGACGTGGACTTTGATTAACACGCCGTGAGGGAAGCTAATATGAAGACGAGCTTGGCCGTAGTGAGTGTCCAGTCTTAACTTATAGACCACTTGTACGGATAAGAAGCTTAGTGAATGAGTTTTGTGTCAATTTCGTTGACTACCTAGTTAATAAATAAAAAGAAGAAATATTACAGATACCAAACAAGACAGCTATATTTGACGTTATAATGAAATAGTCCGAGATGTCCTATACACAGCACAGTAGTTGATCCATTTAACTAGCAGAAAAGGTCTTACTATCACCAAACGATAGCTCAAGCGGCATATTGTATTCCCAGCATACCCCTGATAGAATAGTCAGAGAGGTTTAATATACACTGACTAGAATAGTCTACCTAGGTAACTAACAGCACACCATGATATAGGCCAACAAACAAAACACAGGTGTATATAAAAAAGAACATACAACACCAGGGATTCGCTGGTCGTCACCGACCCAACTACTGATCTGGCAGTATCTGGCTTATCTATGGGAGAGCGGACGGGATCCCGAGTTTTCCAGATCCTATGGTCGTATGTGATAGTTTTTGGTGTTTTTGGTGTTTATCTCTCTCTCATCCATCCGATATTTGTCGTAGCATCATGCACACCTGCCCATGACATTCGATAAATAGATAGGCACATTTCAAGGTCCCTAAACTCAGATGAACAGTAGTTAAAATGTTTATATATAATTTATGGATGGAGAAGAGGCCATACATTCTTTCTTCCTTTCTTATAGGTAAACCCGTGTCCAAGCAACGTCTACTCCCAGCCTCGACCCTACTGCTACTGCTGCTATGCACGGCCTGTCTTTCTTCTCCCAGACCCTCTTCTTGCTTGACCATCTTAAAACATTTCCTTCGTAGTTCCGCGGCGACTGTACCCGTCTCAAGATTAGGTTACCTCCAAAGTTGCTCAAGATAGATAGATACATTTCAGACAGGGCTCTAGCAGCGCGACATGCAATAATTATTCGGGACACAGCTATACTAGCGTTGTGTTCTACTATATTAAGCCTACCACCCGTATCTGAATAAATGACTCTTGTAAACGCCGGCCTTACGTTATGACCAAATGGCCAAATGACCAAAACGTCCTAAAAAGAAGGACTCTAAAAGCCAAATGGGTTGTCCGGAGCTAGGATACGTTAGTTTATGATAAATGCTATGTAGATGAGATCGAAAGCACTTACTTGCTTGGGCCAGGTTCGCACGTCGCCCAGTTGGCTGAGGAGCAATCTTCTCCGTAACGCCGAACCGTACGGGAGGTGGGGGACCCGTCTGCTGGGGAATGAGAGGAGCTGCGGGAGGCTGTGGAGGCTGGGCTGCTGTGCTATTCAAGCTTGGGTTAAAGCCTTGGCCAAAGCCTCCAAAGCCAGTCTGTTGTGGCTGCAACGCCGGCATACCCGTGCGCTGAGGTTCCAGCGCAGGAGGGAGAAAAGAGTTGATACCAGTCTGCTGCGGGAACTGCTGTGGTGCTTGGAACCCGCCAGGAAAGCCGGTGGGTTGGTTTTGGATTGGAGAGAACTGCTGAGGACGAGGGTCTGCAAATGGGCTCTGTGTTTGAGGCGCTCCGGTCATCTGTGGTTGCATGAACTGACCTGGTCCGAACCCGGACTGGGCAGGCATACCGGCACCTGTGTTAAACGGCATCATACCTTGACCGGTGGCCTGAGGCTGGAATGAGCCTATGTATTGCTGTTGCATTCGCTGTTGGGTGAGCTCGTTCAAACTCTGTCCTGGAGGCGCGATACCTGTCATTTGAGGTTGTAACGGGGGCGGCGCAAACCCACTAGGCTGCATAGATTGCGGTGCCGATAAAGGTCGTGATGGCGGCGGCGGCATTAGAGCACCTTGAGCGCCGGTAACTTGGGGCGGAGTAGGTCTTTGTCGGTTACCAAGGCCAAGATTAAGAGGCTGAGCTGGTGCGGCCGAGGCTTGCGGAAGACCAGTCTGCTGAGGCGGTATGCCCGTGAAAAAGGCCGGTGTCGCTCCCTGTTGTTGAGGTTGTGTCTGTTGCGGCTGAATCTGAGGTTGCGGCTGGGGCGGTGGCAGAGTTATGGTAGGGGATGGTGCGGTTGGCTGTACCTTGACCGGCTCTAGTGGGGTGGACAGGAGAGAGAGATCTTGCATAGATTGCGTTGGCGGTCGCTGGGGTTGAGCAGGAGCGGCTGGAGCCGGTTCGGGGGCTGGAGCTGGCTTCGCTTCAGGTTCGGGCTGTTGCTTGGCTGGCTTTACGTCCCAGGCGTCATCGTCGAACCCACCGGTACTCTTCCCAGTAGCCTTCGGGCCAGCTGCAGCAGGAGAAGACGACTCCGTATCTTTCCCAGCGTTGTCCTTCTGTTGAGTAAATGCCTTGGGATCTATATTATCATTAGTCTGAACAGTTGGAGCGGGTCGACCTTTTCGAGTGTTATTTCGGAGCGTCCCGCCCGGTCCTGAGAATAGACCACCGCCAGAGCCATCCTCATCATCCCCAGAAAAGTTAACACCTTTCTTCTTGCCGTCGCGACCATACTTCTTATCTAAGTAGCGTGTGACCTTGATTATATCGCCCTCCCGCAGCCCAAGGTTGCGCAGGACAGTTGCGTCCACGTCAGGTAGAACACTTTCGTCCATGGAGTCTTTAGCGAATGCTTGAGCATATCGCTCACAAAGACCAACAGCAACATCGCAAGATAGGAAGAACTGAAACCAATCGTAGTCTGGCTTCGGCGGCTCGACAGAAGCGCCAACTTTGCTAGGCGCAGACTCTCGGTTCGAACCGTTCTTTGGAGGCATAGAACGCTTTACTTCGGATAGTGGTTTGTCTTCATCCAAGGACGTCCCTGTGATACGCTCGACGTACTCGATATCCTCGATTGACATCTTGGCTACGGGAACTGCGATCTTGACGCCGTTAAGCTTATGTAGGTTAATCTTTCCATCTTTAAGCCCGAGAAACTGGGCTTCGACACTAAATGACTTAGATCGGTCTGTCCAAGTTCGCACTTTGGTCATATCCGGCTCTGCGGTAACCATCAGTATTGCCTGTTTCACGAGGCAGAATTAATGAGGACTTACTAGGCTTCGAGGAGGTGCCAGAGCGGTTGCTTTCTGGTCGGCCGTTTTCGCGTCGGGTTCGCTGTTGCCCAAAAGTGTTACCATTATCTCTCACCGACAAACTACTACGCCTCTCAGGCAAAATCATTCCAGGCCCTACCTCTGCTGCTTTTTGGTCCCTCTTGAGTGCTTCTTTAGTCAAGCGCGCCTCTTCCAGTCGGTTCTGTGCTACAGTCGACCTGCCCGCGTTGACACCCGATGTTGATGACGATGTGATCGTCCCGGTGACTTCGATATAACTGCTCGGAACAACTCCCTCCTTTCCGTTCTTGAGGCGTCGAACCTGCCACCATTCTTCGCTCTTGGTGTCATCAAGGATCATGACTTCGTCTCCTATGTAAACTGTAACTTCGTCGTCTCCCTGGGCTTCAAAGTCATAGAGGACCTGCCCTCTCTTCTGGGCGCTTTGGCCGGTTCCGGCCATGATAACCTCCCGTAGACCTTCCGCCCGTACGGCTCCAGCCAGCTCGCCGAGTGCGCTGACAATCTCCTCGGCAGTATCCTTGGCGCCCGCATGAAAATCTATACTCTTGCTCGGCCGTACCAGCTCCATAAATACGTGCTTACCCTCTCGAGAGTAGTGCGTCATCTTCTCTGCTGTCCACTCCTGGCTCGGGCCGTCCGAGACATGCTCAGGGGCGATTAGAATGACACCCGTTTTCAGATTAACGCCTAACGTTGTCGGCATCTTCTTTTTCTTGCCCATTATAGATACCATCTCGTTAATATTATATAAATGAAAGCCACCAGGAGCGATTCGGCCTGAATTTGGTTGTTGTCCTTCATCTTCATAGTCACGGCGGCTAGTAGAGCGTTGCGGATGAACCGACGCACGATGGTTGTCATTCGGCATACTTGATTGGGGTCGCGGCCGTCTTGGTAGAGCGGGACTCGGTTCGCCGTCTGATTCTTCAGAAAGATATTGCTGGCGAGGAGGTATAGAAACCGGCGGGGGTGTCGCCGCGCGAGTAGAGCTTCTGCCGTGCATCACATTGGCCAGAGCAGCCTCTGGACCCGGCGGTGCCGTGGGAGCAGCTGAAGATCTTGCCGGAGGGTTTCTGTCCGGAAGAGGCGGGCTTTGAGGTGGCTGCGACTCGGCTGGGGCAGAGGAAACAGAGGTTCGTGCAGGTAAGGACGGCGGCTTCTGTGCGGGTATAGGTTCTGGCTCTGGCTCAGGCTCAACTTGACGTGCCGGTGCAGGTTCCGGTTCCGGTTCCGGTTCTGCTTTTCGTGTGGTTGTTGTTGGAGCCGACGAGGCTGCACCCATCTCGATATAATTCGCCGGAACGAAGCCATAAGAATTCTCAAACCCGACAAGAATCCAATCCGGGTCGGATGTATCGTAAACTTGTAATGCAGCGTCCTCGGGGAAAGACAGCTCTTCATCGGTCTGTCGGGTATATTCATACAATGCACGAGCTTGTCCTACAGGCGGCGCCTGTAAAAGCTTAGTATATTACTTTGTGAAAGACAATTAAAAACCGGTTCGCGATGTGGCTATACGCACCTCTTCTACGTAGTTATTAGGTACCAGGCCGACGGGTTCATCTTCGTCGTCGGCACTGGCCTTCTTCTTGGCTTTCCACCAATCATCCTCTGCACTCTTCTCTAAAACGTAGAGAATATCACCCTCGCTTATTGATAGCTCTCCCTCCGACTGTGGCGCATAATCGTAGATGGCCTTGTAAATACCTAAGAACCCCATGTTGGATAGAAAACGTGAACAAATAAAGTTTCGTTGTAAAAGGATCTATTACTGAGGGGTCGGGCTACAGTTGTATCAGGATCGCATACGAGACTAAAAGCGAGGGTTACAGGGTTTCGTGCGGCCGAGGCAGAGGGTCCGAAGGGATAACGAGAGGCTTTCGCAGCTAGAGACGCGGCTGAAGCGGTTTGTCGGTCAGAGTAGTAGAAGCTGTAGGTAAAAAAAAAAAAAAAAAGGGGGGGTTAAGTTCCCTACGGAGAGATATCAAAATAATTTCGAAGCGGCCTTCCCTTTAGACAATTATTAGATGTAAACGTGGAGATGCGGCAAGGTGCGCAAGGTGCGCAAGGATAATAGCACAAGTTTCCCAGGGGGGGTTTTTTTTTTAAGTCAACGTTGCGAGGTCGCCATACGCAAACATGTTACAGATGCCTCACAACCGTGCTGTACCCAGGGCTAACACCGAAGGGCAGCTTAGTATAGAGTATCTCAGGTTATTGAGAGACAGAGAGACAGACAGACAGAGAGAGAGAGAGAGAGAGAGAGAGAGGAAAAGTGGAAAGGAGATTTTGATAAGTTGAAGGTAACACGACTTGAAGCAGTCGCCGGGAAACACAAGAGGGTCGATAGAGGGTCGTAATCGGACTGAGGCGGAATTGGTTCGTTTAAGCAGGCCGGGCAGGTAGGAACCAGAAATTACTAAACGCGCTAAATTGGACACTCCGGAAGCTGGTGCCAATGCTGAACTTTACTCTCTCTGCAAGCTCTCTAAAATCCATTAATTACATATGATAATTACGCGTTATTTTGTGTATGCATGTAATATATACTACGCCAGAAAAGGAGCTTATCTAATTTATAGTTATACCTATTATGCAGATGCACATGTATGCACGATAAGCATAACAAACAAAATACATACATACAACCTACACTTACATAGGTACATGTGTCTTACCTCAGGTAGGTATACTATACACGTACCTATGACATAATGGCTATAATGGCTATAATTGCTGCTAAAATTACTTTCTTAATACAAGTCGCCTTAGAAATAATCGGTTTTCAAAAGAACGAAATAAAACAAATAAAAAATAAAAATGTAAAAATGTAAAGAGTAAAAATATAATATACCAGCAAATTTAACAATAGTAGAATCGATCTAGTCAGCGTCCATTCCGATTCACTCTTAACCACAATAACAATAACCTCAGCTATTCATAACGACCAAGAGTTACCTATACTACATAGTACTCACCAGCAGGCTAGACTCGTGTTCAATCTTGATCTATTAGCTCTAATCATCCTTCCCATTAGATTTCTTGGAAATATTGCGAATAGAACCCACGTCGTCACTCTCATGCATCGAACTACGGTGCATACTACCGTGCCTCGACGCTCTTGCCATCATACCCGGGATATACCGAGGCTCGTGCACAGAAAGGTGCGTTTCACGGAGTCCCTCTGGCGGCCATGGTTCCCGTTGCGAGAGCCCAAGCCCGGGCCCAGAGGCTGGGAACGACCCGTTCGTATGGGCATCAAAGTCGGCTTGTGATCCCGAGCGTGGTAGGTTCCCAGTGTTAAGCAAGGCGTGAGAGCTAGAATCAAAGTTCGCCATAACGGACGAGGTTGGCGATGCTGGGTTTTGAGTCGAAGCAATAGTCGGGTGGTGCTCAATTACTTCGTCTAGCTCATTTGCAGAAGTATAACTCGATATCCTACCAAAGAAAAATGTCAGCACGATATAGGCAAAGTTTACGTTCTACGTAGTACCCACAAGCGATGCTCTTCAACCCATGTATGATACCTGAATTCTTCTCTTCGATCTGGTATGTTAGTCTTGACCATACTATTCCCATCTTTTCCGGGTAGGTTAAACTTCTCTCCCAGCCATTGTTGTTTGATAGAATATTCGTAACCACTCTGCTTCACTGAATTCTTGGCAAGCTCACACATATCTACCGGGCTTAGTTTGTAAATTTGCGCCGCAACAGCGTACTCCTCCATCAGTGGCTCCTTTGTGAACGCGAACTGGAGCGGATCATCCGTAGAGAGAGATACGTTTAGTCCACGTCTGAAGTATTGATGGAACGGGTTTCTCTCATAGGCTAAGAAAAGTGCATTGTTGCTAAGCGGCGACATGGCGATACCTATCTGCTCGAGATAGAAAATGTACTGTAGCAAGGGAACCTTTCTCAATAGCAACCCGTGACTAATACTATGGCTGCATAGGACGGCAACGGCCAGATGTTCGCTATCACCTGCCTCACCGCAATGAGGCCGAAGTAGGAACGTGTTGAAGCCGCGCTGACGACGCCAAAAGTTGAGCGATGTCATGTTCGCGAAGAGGTAGTAAATCCAATAGCTATATGGCGGGTTCTGCTTAGAGTTCCACTCCTTTGGCACAGGAAATTTCCTATAAAGTCGGCGCTCAACCTTACTCTCGTCGTCCACGCTATCAAATCCAATAACTCGCTGCAAGAATATGTGAAGCTTTGGGTGGCTCTCTGGATTCTTTGTCACTTCGAAGAGTGGCTGGAAGACGTTCTTTACAAGTTGGTCGAAAGACTCCATCAAGCCAGTGGCCTTAAAGACATCGTACAATCGTGGGATTTGGATGAGCCAACGGACATTATGTGAAAACAGTTTGTTATCGACGACCCATGCGGCAAGCTTGTCCCACTCGTCCAAAGACCTGCCATATATCGATATCCGCCATTCTACCATCTGGTATTTGCTGGACTCAAGATCGGAGATGACTTCTTTGGTGATTTCTGCTAGGTAACGGCCATGGATAAAATTGTCCGTCTTGAGGAAGATAGTTCGCAGTCGTGATTCACCAATGGGATTGTACTTGAGATTAAACTTATCGAAGCGGTGAAATGAATCAGTGTGAGCCTGACCCAAGGTTAGAGAATTTCAATCCGGAAATAATATACGGTGGTTTAGACCCTCAACTTACATGCATATCTAGAGTGTCGATACTTAGATCGTATGCAGTCAAATTGATACTTTCGAACACTTCTTTTAGTGTGAGGTTCTTACCATCCCTAAAGAGCACATATTCGTCCGGGCACTTCTTCATCTTACTTTTAATGAATCGCAATAGGTGCTTCTGGTTCATACAGGCCGAATGATGGACATGTGTATCAACTTTTCTTACGTTGTAGAAATCTCGATGAGGTACCTTTTTGGTATCTGCGGTTTCCTGATACTCGTTTAAGAGCACATAAAGGTTGAACTTGCCCTCCAAGTATTGAAGTCGCCGAAAGGCGAAACTTTTGCTTGGGCCGTCAGACGATATGGCTAAAAGTTCTTCTAGATCCATGTAAAAATCTTTAATCGTAGGTACTCCCACCACCGGCGTGTTAGCTTCACCCGCAGCCTCGTTCTCGAAGACCTGGTAAACACCATTGTCATCTAGACGAAAGGTAAATTCACTCCCCTGAGGAAGGGGAAGCAGATCTTCCATTTCAAAGTCCTCGCCAATATCATGGCCTGGCTTGCGCTTCCTTGATATCCGTTTAGGTCGGGCATCTGCAATTGTGGTAGATCCGGGCTCACCAGGTCGCTGAGTACTGGGCTGGGCAGATAAAACAGTGCTGTTGCTCATACTATTATTTCCTGTGTTTAGACCATGGCTGTCCTGGTTTATAAAAGATTCGGCCCAGGCTGGCTCCGGTGGAGGAGGGTAGATATCCCAACTGGGGTCGTCCTTGGGGTTATCACCGTCTCGTTGCAATGACAGGCGGATATACTTATGGCGAATATCCAAAACTTTCTGTATGTTTTGGAAAATGGTACTTAGCTCGGCGATGACGTGAGGGTCATTGCTACCCATGCCACTAGCAATATTGGATGATGCTGCCTCGGGAAGCCCCATGTTGGGTTGTAGACTCATTCCGGTACGCTCCTGGGGAGGATCGTTACGGGGGCGACTAGTCGATGGGGGTGCAGTATATCCTCCTAAAGACGGTTGCGTAGCTGTGTGGGGAGTGGTGTCAAGGCTACGGAGATTGGTAGTCGAGGAGCCTGCAATATGAGGAAAGTCGTAACCCTGAGAGGTAGGGGGGAGAGGTGTAGGGTTTGGGTTGGTGCTTAAGTTCGAATAAGGACGACTAGCCGAAGTCTCGTTGGCCGACTTTGCAGGTGCTAAGCCAACAGAAGCGACGGGGCTGCCGTGAGGAGTTTGTGACTGGCTCCAGTTGCTTCCCTCCGTTTTCAACTGATCCAGCTGGGTCCTTTGGTAGAAAAGTTTGGCGTCAGTTTGAATTGACTGCCGCTCAGCTACAGCGTCATGAAATGTAGTCTTTCTAGGACGATCTCGCAGTAACATGCCATCTTCGAACGAGGGTGGAGATGCATCTCCTTGCTGTTCTGGTGCATCACCCGCTGTGCTATCTTTCTGATTAGGGGACTCGGAGTGGTGCCCAGGACCATCACTTTCCGAGTCACTTTCTATGGCATGTGCTGCGGCATCTGAGTCTGAGTCGAATTCAAGTGCCTGGTGGGCAGCCGAGTTTTTGGGCGACGTGGAACGGAAAGATGCTGCGTCAGTATTGTCAGCCAGCGGGACGCAACAGTTTACAGCCGATGATATGAACCGACAATATGAAACATGGTTAGAAGGGGGGTTGCCTGGATGACTTACAAGACATGTTTCTGATATAGCCGAGATGAGTGGCAACGTCGTAGTTGCTTTTTTATATATATATAAAATATATATATATAAAAAAAGAAAGAAAAAAAAAAGGTCCGGCAGTCTGGCTTCGACGAGGTCTAAATTATTTAGAAGACGAGTTAGCGGAAAACCCTTCCGGGCTCACTTTATTTTGAAGCTGTAAGATTAGCGGTAAATATAAGAATAGCTAAGTACGATACGCTCATATCTGGAGTTGTTCAGTATATGAGGTTGAATAATGTAAGAGGAATGAAATGAAGCTTATCAACTTGAGATTTATCGTAGTGATTGAGCGCCTCCGATCTGTACATACCTTACCTTAGTCTTAGGTATGACGGCAAGGTACCTATGCATGTATCTGCATGTACTCTAAGCTTTTAAAGTTATTTCATATCCCATGTGGTTAGTTCCATTGGATATAGCACGTACCGTATTGATATTTTTAACTAATAGAGGGGCAGATGAGGGGCACAGGGGACATCACCTCGATAAGGTCCTCCCCTACGACGTAGTTCAGGTGATAGGATACCCTAGGTCAGAATCCTACCTACGTAATGCCGGTACGGGATCCGCGAGCGTACCCATGTCATTACAGGTACATAATCATACCTAGTATGTTTTGTACCTTGCAGGTAAGTACCGGACCACCCCCCGTGTCTTGCACTGGACTCGTCTTTCATATGATATACATTTTAGTCATAGCTAGGTACCTAGGTAGGTATATATAAAAAATAAGAATCGTGGACTTTTACGGAGTTAAATGATATCTTACGTATCATGTAAATAATTATACCTATGTAGTTAGTGCCTTCAATACGGAGACCTCGGTCACGATATGCAAACTGTATACTCGCAAACCAATAGTTGTTCACTTCAAAGTCGGTGCATAACATATAGAAACAGGTCGCCCAACAGGCGCTGCTACTGAATTGTATTAACAGGTCTGCGAAGGAAGCTGGGCAGAATGTATACACTCCCAATATATCCTGGCTGACTATCCTGCTTTCCCGCTGCTCGTCTTCGGTTTCGCGGCTGGTTTCTTGGAATCTAACGAGTATAAGCCACCCGCGGAAAATACCACGATGGCACCTATCAGAGTCCCCGGCGCCAACCGATTCCCAAAGAGCCATATGCTAAGCAGTAAGCTAACCAGCTTGCGTATGTTGAGCACGATCGTGACTGTCAATGCGGATGATGCAGCCGCCAGTAGGTTGACACCCCGGATACAAGCATACTGTGTCAAAACATTGAGAGCAAGGTAGGCTACCTGACTGGGGACGTAAATTCCTTCGATACGTTGTCGCACGCTGGCTGAGACATTCGACAGGTTCACATGCTCCGTCAGTAACGGGAGTGGTAGCGGTTTGCTATCGGCCAAGCGCATAAACTGATTAATTAGAGACCGCGAAAATGGTAAGAAGAGCGGCAACGAAAGCACATGAGAATAGAATAAATTCTCCTTCCAATGCGCTCCATAGATCCTGTATGTTTCTTCTGTGTATAATCCCATGATAGCCGATAGGATTTGTGCGATGAGAAGAACTGCCAGACCCGTACTAAACTTGGGGACTTTTTCTTGTGAGCTCGACGTAGATGTGTCCTTGTTGACGGTTTAGTTATAAGAACCAAAAAAAAAAAAAAAAAAAAAAAAAAAGGTAGAAGAGAGAAGTCTTACCTTGGATTGAGCATCTGACCACGCGGCCGTGACAACACCCATCGTAAGCAAAAGAACAGCCACTACTTGGATGCGAGAGTATCTCTTTCCATACAAGCTCCCTGCGATCATTGTTGTAATACTGCCTCCGGACCGTAGAATGATATGGACCGGTACGGAAATATCGTAGCTGAAGGCATGGTTATTCAACACGTTGATGCTGAAGAAAAGAATAATGTTGATTAGCCAGCGACGGATCGGGACTCGATTCGGTTTCACGAAGAAGGGCGGTCGCGTAATATCGAACTGAGAGACATATCCCGTGACGGCAACGAAGAGGAACTGCACAAAAGTCAAGAGCGTTCCTATGGACGAAGGCTATCAGTCTAAATTCCAGGAAATCAAATATTGTAAGATTGCCATACCACTCGCCGGTTCAACCCTACCAACGTTGACATTAGCTAGGAACGCAAGCCGGAAACCCGGATTGTAGCCTGTAGGAGCTTACTTAATAATGGCTTCGAGAGCAAAGACCTGCGCAGCGCGGTTTCAATGTTAGCTCTCTATTACTGGCGACGAAAAAAAAAAAAAAAACCGAAAAAAAAGCTTGGACCTGGTTGTTCTCACGTTTGAACAACAGCCGCCAAAGATCAGACTGAGCATCGCCCCGACGGCCAGCCATTGAGGAATAGTTTCGATGAAGATGCGGCCAGCGAGGCCCATAAGCTTGGAGAAGGTCGGGCGTTGATCATCTATTCCGTATAGCTGGGCCTTCTCTAGGGAAGGTCCGGCATTGATGACCTTGGGTGTCATGGTAGCGCCATTTCGCGAAGCAGCATGCGAATCTCGCAAGGTCTGGCGTCTTCGAGGCGTCGAGCGGCTCGTCATCGAGGTAGAGGATATAAGAGGAAAAGGATAGGGTAGGATAGGATAAGATGGAATGGTTAATGTGTCGAGATCTGCTCCTATGGGATTGCGGCAATGTGTCAGTTGCTCCCGGCTATTTTCGATGGAAGATCGCTAAAGGTTGTCTAAGGTTAAGATCGTACCAAGAGCGGGAATAAGTCATCCGCTGTTATGGTGATTCCTTGCATCTATCTGATAGCTTCCTTGGGGAATACCTTGGGGAATGTCTTGGGAACCGCTCGGGGAACAAGCAGGACATGAGTTTGTGGTTAATTTTGTTTAATTTGTCCGCCCTCTCCGTTCAATGGTCCAATGGATGTGGCTTGATTTTTATACCTGTACCTAGGTAAGCACTGGACCTAAGCACTTAAGCACTTGAAGCAACTTGCACTTGACAGGTTTAAACTGTCCGCTGTACATTAAAGTAGTACGGCACTTCGTCGCAATCCGACGGTAGGAGCGACACCTGTGCATATCTAGGTACCCGTCCTGCCCTGCGGTCCTATCTAACCTAATAAGCTTTTCAAACCCGGTGCATTGTCCGAACTAGGCATTCATAGAGGCCCACTTATTCCCTACGTGTATTTTAGGTTACGCTGTGCTTTAGGTTGCGAATCCGGATGATAAGTACCGAGGTACCCTTGTATACCTGCCTACTAGGTACCTACATCCTACATAGGTAGGTACCTAAGTATAGGGTATATAGGTACTACTACCTTACCTACCTACCTTATACTCAAATAAAAGCGAAAGCAATTCATTTTAGGTATGTAGTATACTGCCTACCTACTATAGGTAGGTTACCCAGGTGCAAAATAGTCCGGGAACAATATTGGGATTCTCGGCCTACCATCTACGGAGGGATGCTTCCGCATTTCACCTGCAACTCCTTCGGGTTATCCGAACGACTCACCAAAAGAAACAACGTCAACCACTAAACAATTTCCCTTGTCTTTCTACAACTACGACAAACCTGTATAATACTGAGCAGTTGTATACCTATTTATAGATGACTAGCCTTACTCGCTGTATAGATAAGGTAGTCTATACAGCTCCACGTTGATATACATTGTCTAACTTCATGTATTTCTTTCTCTCTTTCTTTCTTTTTTTTTTCTTTTTTTCTTTTTTTTTTTGGCTATGCCAGGAACCAACCAAACTGATCCCCATAACTACCAAAGTAGTAAAAACTATTAGGCTGGTCGTTGACTACATATTCACTGCTGCTGCGTTTACGCGGAAGTCACATATGATCTTGCACATCAAACAATACTAGCGGGCTTGGGCACACGATTATACATGTTTCAGATCTCATTTGTCTTGAGTCCCGTCTTATGGTCTTTAGTCTGCCTTGTAGAGTCTATGCCATGATATTGGGCCCCATGTCCGCCGACATAGATGCAACTAGCTCCTTGTGGGATTCCGTTGCTGAGTGGCCATGCTTCAGTCCTCCCAACATGTCTTTACTACAATTCCCAACCGCCTGGTGTGCTAGGCCTAGGGCAAGGTCAACCCTCCCGTATGCACCTATTGTGTCGTAAACCCAACGTCTTCTCATTTACAACGTATCCCCTTCCGTTGGGCAAGCCAGCAGTCTCATAAATACTACAAATAGTCATCTAAGCCTAAAAAAGGGCAGTGCAACTATCAAGGAGACAGACTACTGGCAATGGCGACGCACATCTCTACCGCACTTTGAATCGGGAGGTTCTTCCGCAGAGCAGGAAAGCCGGGCTGCGAAATATCCGGTCGCTACCGGAGAGCACCGCTACGCCCTTAGAGGGCCGAAAAGACGAATAACTGCATTGTGTTAGCCACCGCTCACATTCAAAGAGTATTTGGGCGTAGTAACTTACATTGTTCGTGGCAGCAATCGCGATGCTGTCCTCAAACGGATGCCAGCTCATATGCAGGATTTTCTTGTTAAAGTCAATCTGATCCGCGTCCGTCTCTTTCCGCATCCTCTGTCCTTGACCCGCACCGGCCGCCGGGCTACCCGCACGCGATCCGCCCTTCTTACCGCCGTTGGTCGCTGTGGGGCTTGTTGACGAATTGATAGGCGTCGGGATACCTACTTTCTTCGCTTTGAAGGCTGATTTGTCTGCCTGTAAAACAACCTCGATCTCCTTCTCGGGATCCGAAGGATAGATCATGAAATTGTTATTGTAACTGCCAGTCATGACATTTTTGGCGTCGCCCGAGAAAACAACTTCGAACTTGTCGAAGATACTGTCATTCTCATACGTATCACATAATCGCGGTCTAAGGTGCTCGTGAATGGGTATGGTCTTGACTGGTTGGCGTTCCATATTGACATCCCAGATCTTCACAGTAAGGTAGTCTCGAGATAAGATATATCTACCGTCATACGAGAAGCGCACATCTGAAATAGAGGAAATGATCTCAGAGAAGAATGATCTTGATGACGGGTCCTCTTCTTGTTCGAAAACTACGTAATGATGTTAGCTGAGGACGCCCTTCTAAGCTGAGTGTAGATAGGGGTCCATACGTTTCGCATGCTGGTCGCAAAGGGCACTTTCCCGCATGTCTGCTAGCTTAATGGTACCCTTCGAGCTCGCGTACATAAACCAATTGCAGCTAATGGGGTGGAATTCGGCAGCAGTAATGACCTCAGTCAACTCCTCCATATTCGCAGGCTTGATGTCGACGATATTGAAACTTTGGTCCTGAATATTAAGATTCCAGAGGTTGATCCGCAAGTCGTCGCTGCTTATGAATGTCTCCCCGTCACTGTTGACCGAGATGCTGTTGATGTGGTAGGCGTGAGCATTCGCATATGTACGCCGAGGAACCGCGGCGACGACAGTATCGTGATGCGTCAGTCGTGGCAGCTTCAACTCTCCAGCATTTCTAAAATGTGACTGATGAAGAGCTCTGGGGGCGCCTCCTCCAACACCAGCGACGTTGCCCGGCGTCAGATCGTGGGATAAGTTGTTCTCAGCTACCACTTTCAGTGACTTCTCAAAAACCTTCCATAGCTTGATCGTCTTGTCGTTGGTGGAGAGTAAATAGTGAGAAGCATTCTGACGACGGCACCACTTAATCTTGTTGATCTTTTCTTCGATTTCCAGGGATTTGAGGTAGTCGAATTCGGGCTCGTGCGACTGGAATTCGGTGTGAAATTTATATTCACAAGTTTTTTTCTGTAAACCAAATCAGACCGAATTTCTCTTCGAGGTATTATAAAATGTATTAGACTGACCGTCTCGTTCCTCTCAAACAAAACAACTCGGCCGCCTTTGTCTCCTGTTGCTAAGTAATTACCAGTATGGTCGAACTCGACGGTTGATATGATATCAGCTAAGAATCTCATGTAAGCATGCGAACACCCAATTTGTTTAGTCTACTAAAGGGAGATGATTCGAGTGAGTGTGCGATGTGAAGCCTGGAGAGGCCCACGAACGCTTTTGGATTAGAATAAAATGCACATGGATTTTACCTTCTGTGATATCCTCGACATCTCCTTTGTCACCAAAGCACCTAGAAGTGAGCGACCAGAGTCAGTAATTGTAATCAAGTAGATAACCGACGTTGCTAAAGTATATGCACGACAGCCAGTCAGTTGCAGACAGAAGGGAATGGTGGCAATAAAAAGGTACGAATCTAAAGAAAGCCGTGGAGAATCCTTTGTACAAACTTACTGGGTGAACTTCCAGGTGGGAGAGTTAGAATCTCCTTCCACCATATTCGCGATGGGTTGGGGTGAAGCTACCTAAGCTCCGACCCGTATCTCGGTTCAGAGGAGGTGTATGTTGTAGATGGTTAGGGTAATATATCGCAGCCGTTACTAATGAGGGCTCGGCGATGGGCGATGGGCGATGGAAGTCTGATACGCGACTTCAGGTGAGGATAGACCGAAGAGCGTGTCGAGTTATCTTGCGGCTGCTGGAGATAGGTAGGCTTGGTAGGCTTGGTAGGCTGGGATGTGGGAAAAGGTAGTCGGAGGGGCGGGTCTAGGGCGGCGGGGTGTTGTACGTATTGGCGGCGTGGGAGTTTAGAAAGATGCAAAGGTCCTAAGGCGGTTGGTGCGCTCGCTTCCAATGACTTTTGCGGTCGGCGGGATTAAGAAATGTGCTGATAACGAGGCTTCGGGTCAATCAAGAAGCCATGCACAACAGTCAAATGTGGTCGGAAGCACCCGCTGGCTATCAGGAGGAGGGAAATGATGGGGGAAAAAGATACAACGAGCTGCTGCAAAATGACGGCAAAGTGTAGTCGTTGGTTTTTTTTGGGGGGGTGAGTGATGTGATGCGAGTTATGGTCCTGGCAGTTGGTCCTGGCAGTAGTACGTTATGGGTTATGGGTTACGCGCAAGGGTCTGGGCGGTTGCGCAGTCTGGGTCGGAATTTGGGGGAGGAGTGGGAAGGGTGATTTGATTGATGGTCGTAGATGCTTAGATGCTTAGATACTTGGGGGCCTTAGATGTGTGGTCGGCTTATGTCAGTTGCGGGCCTGCCGGTTTTGGTTCTGCTTCAGCGCTGTATCTTGGTACCTGGGTAGCTGTGAGATGCCCTCTACCTTATCTGTAACTACAGGTCTGTATTTGTACCTTCTCGAGCGCTTTATCAACCGAATTGCGATCGAACAAACGAAAAATATATATTGTCCTGAGCTAAAAAGAATCAACACAATGTAAAATTTACTGTTGTAGTCATAGTATATGTAATTACTTAAACCTGTAAATACATGTATGACTGTACTGACATGTACTTTTTTTTTTTTTTTTTTTTTAAGAACAAACCTGTAAGTTTGTATTCGCAATTCGCTACTCTAAGCTTACAGTGCGATTTAGCAAGCTTGACCGACTCACCCATAGTGTAAATCTTCAAGTACCCCAGGGCAAAAATACGTAACCTAATGTACCCCCTTGCATATACCAACCAGCCAATTTAGCTGCTGGGAAAGCGCAAGAACAGCCTACACTGTACCTAATCGTACATGCAAATCCAACGAAGCAGAAGAGCCTCGAAAAAAAAGCTCGAAGACAAGATATACCTAGTTAACTATATATATCTAACAAACTATAGGTATAAACAAAATAAGACGAGAAATTTGCGACTCGTCATTTTACATACTTACATAGCCATACTGCTGAGGCAATCTAGGTATGTAGTAATCTCAAAAGCATGATCATTTTGGGGCGACCTGCATACCTGCCTTAACGATTTCAAGTTTATTTACGAAGTATGACATAGGCGGTACAGAACGAATATACTTTTCCTATGAGAAGAAGTGCGACTCTAGGTCTATATTACATACCTACATAGGTACGTAGTATGTACTTGTAATCCTCACCTTTAAGCATGTGTAACATGTGTCGTAACATGTGTTACAACTACTACCTAGCTGCTATATAATATAGGTTGGTACATAAGTATCAATAGTTGTTTTGGCCATGTTTAAAACATTTCTACCCGGACCTAAGGCATTTCAACTTCTTATAGTATGATTATGTAGTTACAGCGTTAGATAGGAAACAATCCGGCTTCTTTGTACCTAAATCGGGAAGCGTCGCACGTGGCACGATTCACCACGACTTTCTGTGATGTACTTCTTTAAATGTTACCCTAATACGTGGTCGGGCTTTAAACAAAAGCTTATATGATACCTATCTCGTATAATAACGGAAATATTCGTGCAATCACGCTGTTAAGTTCTTCATGTAAATTTTAAAACACTTGAATTGAAGTAGGTATATGGATGTAACTATGCAACTCGTATAATTCTACGTACTTGTGAGCTCACGAGATACTACGTGTACCTACCTATGCAATACGGCTTGATTTCCAGGTTGGAAGGATACATGTCATTGTAGGATTAGATAAACAAATAGACGTCTTTGTGGTCACATGCGAATGAAGGCGGCTAAAACTCGATTCAAGGTTAATACTAAGGTATCCCATGTATGATGTACCTAGGTAAATATGAGCTACATCATTTAATGTTGTATCCCGTTTCGAGGTCTTCACATCCCTAAAGCCGAACCTTGCCGACGTCTTTTCACTTACACCTCTACCTAACGTATATATGAATAGTAGGCATAAGCACGATGGATAAAGATAATAACGACACCGCAATATCCAAGGATACCAAAGGCAAAGGCGTTGCGACGGAAATAGATGACTCTTTATCTGAATCAACGAAGAAAAATAAATATTCAAGCACCGTTGAAACCGGTTCAGATGCAACCTCGTTCATATCGCGACTCAGCGCATCCGCGAGCAAACTCGCCAGTGATGTGGTTTTACAGAATCCCAGTGGCACCTCGCTGGCAGACGCCTTGCCTACGGATAAAGCCGAGTCATCCAGGTCTAGACCAGGAGCCGGTATGAATGAGATGTCGACGGGTAGCAGTAGCTTTGCCCAACGGTCCATTCCAGATTCATTCAAAGCGGCTCAGAGCCAGGAGCAAGGGGCCAAAGCGGAATCCACCTTTCGAGAGTTTCTCAACAATAGCACAAGTCTATCAGGGAAACATGAGTCTAGCAGCGTTAAGACTGGGGGAGTTGAACAGATTTATAAATCATCACTTGGAAAGATTCAGAGAAGTGTACCCTCGATTGACCCGGCCGATGGTATGGACGTCGTTGAGCTTCTCGATTCAGGATACGGCGAAATAGAGGAAACAGATCTGGCTTTGACAGACACCGAACAAGCGACTCTACATCATCATCTTTTCGGAGATGACGAATCTGGGGGGCGTCCTCTGGGGAAACGGTGGGACGATGCGCTTAATTTCTTTCCTGGTCTTGGATCAAATAGCAGCGGCATACAAGAATATGCCAACTTGCTTGGTACGTCAGATATGGAAGAAGCTAGGAGTATCTGGGTGAGCCAATGGCAAGGAGTCCTTTCTAGTTATACAGATGAAGTATGGGGAGAGCTCGGGCCTCTGGTAAATCAGGCTCGAAAAGAACTTACTGGCCTCTCGGAGCCCTACGAAGAAGCCCCGCCTTCAAAGTTAAAAGCAGTGCGAAGACTTCAGCAGCTTTTGAGACATATCCGCGGGATATGAGAAGAGCTCGTAGCTCAGGAAAAAGCTGTGAACTGAGATGAATTGGACATTAGGAATTAATATGAGGAGTGCTTAACGGATACAGGTGGTTTGTCTATACGGCAATTTTTACAGAGATGAGTGCGTTATATAATATCCAATAATAACTGTATATGAAATTATGATACCCGAGGTTAGAGCTTTATTCAGTTGCATACCTACTCTTTGATCTCGTATTATTCCTACACCCCGAGGAAACTTGCCTTAAGCATCGTGACAATGATTGGAATATGAGTTTTCACTACCATTCTCCCGCGATAGACGGTCATATATTTCTTTCGACCAGAACGTACGAGAAGCAGGTATGTACACTATATACGTAGCCAAGGATAATCGAGTCGTAAGGATCTAAGTGGATGCTGAGATGGCGATTGGGAGAAAATCTTCCCGTACATGCCAGCCACGCCTGGGACACACAAGCTTGTCTGTGCCTTTTATATGCATGCGGAATGTGTACCTAAGAAAAAAAAGACCTAAGAGGAAAAAAAAAAAAAAAAAAAAAAAAAAAAAAAAAAAAAAAAGGTATGTACCCCATAGCTATCTTGATGCCACATGCCCTACATTATCTCGATACTTTAGGTATGTACATACATACTTCAGTATTGCCTATCTGACCCAATGGCATATGAAGTGATTGGGTGACGAAAAAGACACCAGGTGGAAACCCCGAAAATGGGGTACTTTTAAGGTACTCTACCTACCAGCGGCGGGGTATTAGTATTCAGTGTAGCGTCATGTATTTCTTCTCCAAAGTGCAGGACCCAAAGGTACCTTAAAAAGGTACCTACATACATAATGTACTTCACATATGCGCATGAAATGTTAATAAGAACCAAGTCTGGTATGTGCATATGGAAACTTTTAGCAGTAGATATTTCCATATTTTTCAACGCCTCGTCGTTTTGCACCCACTGGGCTGCAACACATCAACTCTTCACTTTTCTCCCCTCACCACTAGACTCGAGCCTTTTCTCTAGTCTAACAGAATCACTTTACCTGCGTCGTGTGGCCTTTCGTGCTTTATCGGTTGAGAGAACTTGTCTTACCCGGTGGTGCCTGCGATCCTTGTTGACGGCAGATAAACCGGTACCCAACAGCATTTTTGTTGTCGGCGATAGCATCCCAAATTAAGCAGAAAGAGATCAAATATTCTCTAGTTTGCCATTTTCAAGGCCAATAGAGAGCTCAACATCTCTAAAAATGGCTGCTCTGGGAGACGACCTGTTGCGGATTGTTAACCAGCTACAGGACCTGGTCTTTAATACAATCGGCACAGACTCCCTCGACCTACCTCAAATTGTATGTATTACGCTTTTTTTTTTCTTTCTTTCTCTCTCTCTGTCTTTATTTACGATTTATACTTGTACGGCTGCTTACTCTTGCCTACTTACTAGGTCGTCGTCGGTTCGCAATCAGCCGGCAAGTCCTCGGTGCTTGAGAATATTGTTGGCCGCGATTTTTTGCCCCGAGGAAGTGGCATCGTGACCCGTCGTCCATTAATTTTGCAGTTAATCAACGTCGAAGAGGACCCGTCCGAACCAGATCTACAAGCCGCTTACAAAAGTCCCACCCAAGCACGCCGCTCCGAGTGGGCTGAGTTCCATCACACACCCGGTCGAAGGTTTACCGACTTTGCAGATGTCAAGCGTGAGATCGAAAACGAAACCTCTCGTGTCGCCGGCAATAATAAGGGCATCAACAGGCAACCCATCAATCTAAAGATATATTCTCCCCATGTTCTTAACTTAACTCTGGTTGATCTGCCAGGCCTCACCAAGGTATGCTAGCTGTCTAACAGAGAAGACCTCACCGTTCAGTAACTGATCCGATGAGTGATAGGTTCCCATCGGTGATCAACCAGCCGATATTGAGAAGCAGACTCGAACCCTGATTTCTGAATATATTGCCAAGCCCAATAGTATCATTCTCGCCGTCTCTCCTGCAAACGTCGACATTGTTAATTCGGAAGCTTTAAAACTTGCCAGACATGTTGACCCGCTGGGCCGCCGGACGATCGGAGTTCTCACCAAGGTAGACTTGATGGATCACGGTACAAATGCATTGGACATCTTATCTGGTCGAGTCTACCCATTAAAATTGGGCTTTATCGGTGTTGTCAATCGATCACAGCAAGATATCCAGGGCAACCGACCCATGGAAGATGCTCTCAAGGCAGAGTCGGAATTCTTCCGGCACCACCCTGCCTACCGAACTATCTCTATGCGGTGCGGAACCCAATATTTGGCCAAGACCCTTAATCAGACTCTTATGGCACACATCCGGGAGCGGCTGCCAGATATCAAGGCACGCCTTAACACGCTGATGGGACAAACACAACAGGAGCTTGCAAGCTATGGAGATATGCACTTTAGTGGAAAAGAGCACCGAGGGTCTATGATTCTTCAACTTATGACTCGATTTGCTACTTCTTTCATTTCGTCCATCGATGGTACCTCTACAGACATATCAACCAAGGAGCTATCTGGAGGCGCGCGGATCTACTATATCTTCAATTCCGTCTTTGGCAGTGCATTGGAGACAATCGATCCTACCTCCAACCTTTCTGCCCTCGACATCAGAACCGCTATCCGTAACTCAACTGGTCCTCGACCAAGCTTGTTTGTACCGGAAATGGCCTTTGACCTACTGGTCAAGCCTCAAATTAAGTTGTTAGAGCTCCCCAGTCAACGCTGCGTCGAGTTGGTATACGAAGAGTTGATTAAAATATGCCACACATGCGGGTCGACAGAACTCTCCCGGTATCCTAGGCTTCAGGCCAAGCTTATTGAGGTTGTATCGGATCTCCTAAGAGAGCGATTGGGACCTTCATCGTCCTACGTCGAATCCCTCATCGCTATTCAACGGGCTTACATCAATACAAACCACCCCAATTTCTTAGGGGCAGCAGCAGCCATGAGCCACGTGGTCAGCAATAAACAAGAACGCGAAAGGAAGAAGCTGATCCAGGAAGAAAGGGACCGCCGAGAAAAGAAGCGACTGAAGGAATTTGGAACAAATGGTACTGAGACACCAAATGAAGAGGAAGGTCCCGAACACGATAGGAATGAAGCTTCGCAAACACGAAAGCCAGCTGGAATAGGGTCACGAAGCATGTCGCCTGTCCTCCGTGAGAACGGAACTTCCAGTATTGCCGCTGCCATGAATGGCACGCGCTCGGACTCGCCTAGTCGGTTCAATCAGCAGGCAATTGGAACTGCTCGCGATTCGTTCTTGAACTACTTCTTCGGAAAGGATGGCCAACCAATCCAAGCTTCCGGTGCTGGAGCTCCTTCTGCACTTCCGCGTCATGTCAGCCAGGGCGTGGAGCCCACTTTCAGTCAAAGTATTAGACGAAGTGAAGACAAATTAACGCACAGACCGGCGCTGTCCTCGTCGTTAGCCCGCGAGGAGGTTGAGAGCCCGAAGGCTGCCGGGTTTGGTTTTGGGCCGCAGTCGGTAAGTCAGGTTTTGTAGTTTGGTTTGTTGTCCCGACTGACACGTTTACTTGCAGGGCGATGTGGAACCGGCCTTAAGCGATCGAGAGGCGATGGAGACGGAGCTAATCCGCGCACTTATTTCCTCGTATTTCAACATTGTCCGCGAGTCCATCGCTGACCAAGTCCCCAAAGCTGTTATGCACTTACTCGTCAATCATTGTAAAGACGTGGTGCAAAACCGGCTCGTCAGTGAACTCTACAAAGAATCTCTATTTGAGGAGCTCCTGTACGAAGACGACGGGGTCAAGAAGGAGCGCGAGAAATGCGAGAAACTACTGCAAACCTACCGGGAAGCAGCTAAAATCATTGGAGAAGTGTTATAATAGGGCAGATCCAAAGGCCCACCACACTACTACCAACTACCACCAACTACCAACACCACCTTGTACTAGAAATCGGAACTATCTCCACCTGGCAAAAATAAAAAAAGGTTTGGGTTTTTACGTAGAAGAGAAGAAGAATGCGATATCATCTAACTTAACCCCGTCATCTCATCTGTACAATTAGACGGGGGGGAAGGGCCACAAAAACAGAAAAGGAGAAAAAAGCTAAGTTGGCCCGCCTTCGATCGCGTTCTCACTCATACACTCTCTCGAGGGGTTACTAGTCGCTAGTTGCTTATTCGTTCGGCGTGTTCTTTCTCAATATGCACGGACGGGAAGCTGAGTCGGGAACGCTTTTGAGGGCACACAAATTTTGTACATACAGCGCAGACCATGCTCCTCTTCTACTTTTTTTTTTCTAGTATATTCAGCAGCATTTATCGTACCCCAAATGAGGGAAGTTGCTCTCCGGGCAGCCTGTTTTTACGGTGTATAGGTATAATACATACTGGACCGTAGAATTGGAGGTGTAGGTTGGGCTCGGTGGATCGTGTGCTGGAAACAGGTCAAGGTGGACTGGGACTTGGACCGGACAGGTGGACAGGTGGATAATGGTATGCAGTGGCGGAGGAAATAAGGCGGACGGATGAGCAGGCCAAGCTATCTATACATATACATACATACATACGTGTTCCACGTACCACTCTTTGGACATTTCAGTCACAGATGCATCGATCGAATGACTAGTTGCTTTTACAAAAACGCTTCATGCAAGATCAATATCACCTTCCCGCTTGGGCTTAACTAAAGATTACTGTCGATCTTGGTTGCTAATACTGCAGTGTGGTGTATATTGTGTAATATAAGTTTTTTGGTGTAATTGCTTTGNATCTTGAAGCCCTATTCTCTCCATCTGCGTAGGGGAATCGTAACTATCTATATGTACCCTGCTACCTAAATATGTAGGTAGGTTAAGTACGCCTTTGTCTAGCTAGCTAGATCCCGGTCTGTGCCAGCTTCTTCGCCAACGCGTCAACGTCGTCGTCCTTAAGCTGCACCGTGGGCTGCTCTTGAGCTTCCTCGGCCTCCTTGATTAGTTTCTCTGCCTTCTCTTCAGTAGGCACCTCCTCCTTCTCCTTCTCCTTCTCCTGCTCTTCTTTCTCTTCCTCTTCCTCCTCTTCCTCCTCCTCCTCCTCGTCTGAGTCCAAATCCTCGAGATCACTTAAGCTATCGACGCCCCAGGTGTCTTCGTCAATAATATCGCCGCCGAACTTTTCTTTTCGCTCGTCGAGGAGCTCTTGTAGAGCCAGAATAGACTCATCATCCTCCGAGAACTTGTTACCGTTTAGTTCGATCCTCTTCAACGCCGGAAGACCGTCCTTGGCTGCCGAGGCAAAGCCCTTAACACCTAAGGCTGTGATGTCATTGTATTGCAAGCGAAGCGTCTCAAGTTTCTGATTCTGACCCTTGGAAAGGGCATCGGCAAGGAGGATGCCTCCCTTGGCGCTAAGAAGCGAGTCGCCAATGCCAAGCTCTTGTATGTCCGCCCATAGAGGGACAACTTTTGCTAATGCTCTTGCTCCTTTGATGGTAAAGGTATTGTCCTGTAGATCTAAGATTTTGAGGCCTGTAGCATGGTTTAGACCAGTTGTGAGTAGTTGCTCGATTCCTTCTTGCCTAATGCCGTTCTGGACCATCTTTACTTCTTTGACTCTGTTATGAAGGCTAAAGGTCTTCGCCCAAGCAAGCATACTGCCGTTCTCTAATCGGTTGCGACCGCAGATGACTGTCTCTAGATACGGAACGTCTTGACCAGCCTTCCTGGCTGCCTCCTTCTTTGCGTGAAGCTCCGAGAGCGCATCGGCGATAAGTATGCCAGCATGAGGTCCCAATCCATTGTTGTTGAGGTATAAGTGCTGGAGCGGCACGTGGCTAGACAGGAATGCCACTAAGGGCGCCTGAGTGTTGAGGCCGAAAGCATTGTCGTTCAGGTTGATAGTGTGGAGGTTGGGCAAATTAAGAATGGAAGTAAGCAGAGAGGAGAGTGCTTCAGGAATCTCGTTTAGCAGGCGACCCGTGAATATGTCAGCCAAGTTTGCGACCTACATCAATGACGATAGTGTTAGTGAGACCTTTCTTCTTTATACTAGGTGGGATTCGCTTTATCATATATATATAGGTATATATATATAAATCTTGTGTGTTTCACCTTCAGCGATTTCTTGGTGGCTAAGACCTCTCCAAGGAGCTTGCACGCCTCCACGCCCAGAGTGTTTCCTAGAATGCGCACTTCCTCCACGTCGTCCATAGCCCTGAGAGGACCGATATGCGCCTCGAGGTCCTCGGCCGTGTCCAACTTCAAGACTTTCCCTTCAAGGGAGAAGACTTTATCAGGCGCAGCCATCTTGAATTAGGCGTTGTAGGCGTAAGTAAAAGCGGCGAAGAATCTATAATCTTGGGTTTGTTATTGTTGTTGTTTCGGAAGATGTTTGGATGTAACAAAAAAAAGAATGCGAAGCCTGGAATGGTGGGGGAGGGGCAATTGTTTAGGTACAGTACTAACAATTTGTTCGACCTTTGTGAGGCGTACCTACCTACCCGGGTACAACACCTAATGGGCGGAACTTTGGGTAGGTACATACATGTACCTTACCTTACCTACCTTACCTTTTACCTCATGACGGCTGTCAAAAGTAGCGGATTGGGTATCCACCAGGTGGCACCAGATCCTACAGGCTACGGCATGCGATTAAATCGATTTGCACATGCACGTCCAAAATTAAGTACCTGTGTATTACAACTCGCACCTGCTGTGCTCGGATTTATTTAATAAGTACATGTAGGTAGGTACCTACCTAAGCCGCATCCACTATATATACGGAGGTACATACATACTACAGTACCTAACATGTGCACTTACCTATTTGGTGGGTCCTCCCGAGCTACACTTCAGTTTAACTTTCTCGCGTGTTGCATCGCGATTCTTATAACTCAATTTTCCACAACTCTTACCGCCTCTTTTACTACGGTCCTAGGCTTTGTCCAAGAAAGCTTCCAGGGAATGATATGTTTCATAATTTCCACCCTTCAGCATATATCTTAATATTGCATTCACTAGCATGGCAAGCTGCCTTTGGCAATCTCACCCTTCTCAGCCTGCTTTAAGATTCACACTCTCATCACTTTATCCTACCTCAGGATAGTCCTGGCGCGTCAGCGCCTTAACATCTTAATATCCTTCCCAAGTCGATTTCCATGTCGCTTAAGTAACTTGCGTTCTCATGTTTTCGAATTTAATATACCTCTGAAGGAGCCACATTTTCAAACGAAAGTGTGACGGGCCTTGAGAGTGTATATAATTCCATGGACAACTGCATCCGATCTCAGCTATTTCCGACAAGTGTTTATTGGCCTTCACATAGCCCATTGCCCACTACGTCAATCTAGACTTCGGTACTAGCTGATACTAATTACACCAGGTACAGATTATTATTTGCCTCTAGCTACAGCAAGTTGGTCGGTTCGTAAATACTTCTGGCGAGAAGCCATGGATCCCAACAGGGGATCGCGAGGTCTGTTTAACCATCCGCTTGGTTCGGCTCCATCCCCAGCTGAGGATGACGAAATACCTCTAGACTCTAGCAGTGAGGACTCCGATGTTTCCATGTCTGATTCTGAATCAGAGGAAGTGCATAATTCTTTAATTTCTACTGGTAACGAAAGCAATCCGGCCCCAACTCAACAGCTAGTTCCTGCTGTCCAGCACAACCAGGATATCTCTAGAAAACGAAAAACTCCAGAGGCAGATGATACTCAAAAAATCGTCTCAATTAAGAAAATAAAGCTAAACGACGAGGGCTCTAACCAGACCTTGTCAACTGTGACCTGTCCGTTAGACAAATCTCTACTTCCTGCTGAAATATGGCATCGCATCTTTACCTTTACTCCCCCAAGAGCTCTAGGCAATTTATTGTGTGTCAATAAGTTGTTCAGTGTTTATCTTGATCCGTCGTCTCCCTACCAGTGTAAAACCCCGTTAGCTCTCTCTCAATCCTCTTCTCGGTTGCTAAAGCCCGACGTTATATGGCAACTTTCTAGGAGGCGTTTTTGGCCCAGGATGCCGACTCCACTGCAACAGAAAACCGAGCTTGATATGTGGCGTCTTGCTTGTGGACGAAGATGTCAATTCTGCGGTGATACTAACTCATTGTCAACAAGTTCATCCCATAACCAGAACAACTCTAGACACCAGCCGATCTGGCCCTTTGCCCTGCGGAGCTGCGAGTCTTGTCTTGCAAAGAAGACGATGAAGGTATGTACGTTGCCCTTAAGCTAGGAGGATATAGTCTCATTATCTTACAAGGAGATTGATTTGCTACTTTCTTCGACGCCTTCCTTACTCATCTCGGCGTTACCGTTTACTTTCATCACCGATGAGAAACGCATAATATCACCAGATGCGCTACAGAAAGGAGTAGTCCAAGCAAATATGCAATTGACGAAATTATACCTCTCCGAACACGTAGAGAAGCTAAATCAGGAGTTTCTTTCCGCCAAATCAATGGGCGGTGCGACGGCCGAAGAGTGGCTGAAAGGCTTGGAGATTCGAGGAAGAGAGCTGATGAATGACTCCATGCGATGGGAGAAGTGGATGGCAAGTGGCGGGGTAGCCCAAATGCAAACTCTCATGAGTCCGGACACTGTTCTGAGTATGGCTATTCCAAATAACAAAGGTCAAATCTTAGCAGATTCTTCTCTGGCTCCCAACGCTCTGCCAATTTCAAGCAGCGTAGCTGGACAACCTACGTCCGATCCGGCTTATACTACTTCCGCTACAACAGCGTCCCAACCTGCGCACACTCCTGAAGCCACCTCTCCACGTGAGTTACTATGCTTTGGTTGTCATAATTATAGCTAACATGATAGAAGATGGGGTTACGACTGGTATGTCTTCGCCACCGATCGGTGTTCAATCTAATGGATCTCGTGCTCGGACTCGGGAGGAGGCGTTAGAGTTTAAAGCTGCTCGACGCGCAGAAATTGAGCGACGTGCGATGGAACTTGATCCGCCTTTGCGAGCAAATATATTAGCTCACATTCCAGCCTTCCAAGCTGCTATACAAATTATCTCTCCTCTTGATGACCATGCATGGGATGTGCTGAAACCACGCTTGCTTTCACAGAGAGCAGCTGCGGAACAGCGCGAACGACGTGAGCAAGGGGCCTCGTCTACTCAGTCCGGCTTTGGCCTAGAGCAATCTAAAGAACCTGGGCGAACTGAGCCGAGTATAATGGCAACTAAGCAGCTCATTGATAAAGCTTGGGATGATGTGCAGGAACCACTACGCGCGCAGATATCTGCATTTGCTGACGAGATTATCCGTGATAGTTGGGATGATGGTCGAAAGGTTGACACAGAGAATAGTCCCCAGTTTGCCGCAGAGGTTCTTCTACATGTCCGTAAAAGGTTTTATGCCGAAATTGAAAAGGAGTCAGCTGCTTCACGCGCAGCCGGTAGAGAGCCCCTTGAGGACCCGCCAGATGGGCCATTTACGCGAAAGCTCACTCTCGAAAACATGAAGTGGATATTTGACGTAAAGATAAAACCTCACACCGAATCGTACCGGAAGGACCTCTTTTTCTGCAACGGTTGCGAAATCAGTTTCAAGCCCTTCGGATTCGAGGGGGTTATTCAGCACTATGCTGCTAAGCATACAAATGCTCTCAGTCTAGGCAGCGTTGTGGTTCACTGGCGAGCTGAGTGGCCAGAGATTCCGCCCTTCAAACCCGACCCTCGCGCCGTCAGAGCTGCACCATCTATACCGCCCTACGGAAATTTGCAGCACCAGGGCAATAATTATCCGTATCGTCGCAATACTGACTCTTATCCCACCAGTTCAAACCCAACGCCCTTTCAACAATCTCCATATGCTACCGTGCCTCCTAGCTATGGGCATCTAGCATATGGACCGGCGATACAGCCACCTGTTCCATACGGCCATAGCAGCCCTTACATCCAAGGAACACACGAATACTCTCCTTTTTATCCTCCCCATGCGCCATCCTATAGTCCACAAGGTGCCGTTTACCCTAGCTCACATTTACCTTTTCCTCCTGGGATGCATACCGAGCCGCCAACCTATCCTCCCACCATGACTTCATATCCCGGACACAGTTACAATATACCTCAAAATAATTCCCAACTAAACTTCCCAAATCCCCATGGCAATTTTCTCGTTAACAAATATCGTGTCGAGCTTGAATATTTGGCTCGAACTTCGCGTGAACTTTGGACTTCCACGGCTGGCTTAAAAGAGCTTCCAGGAAATATCAGAGTACACGTTGTCATCTATCATGTAGTAGAACGATTTCGGTCTAGATTTCATGAGAATCCCCCACTGTCTATGTTCATTGACGGGCTCTCAAATAATAAGGAGATGCGCCCAGTGCGCAACGTCAATGGCCTGGTGTGCAAAGCATGTCACCTTAATCTCAGCAACGAAGCACCAACCGAACAGGATCTTAAAACATTTTCCCTGCCACAGCTGGTGAGCCATTTTCAACAAAGGCACGTGGAACAACCGCAAGCGACAGGTGTGTCTTACCTCGACTGGACTGTGAACATGGTACATATACCAGATCCTTCTTCGCTATCTGGCCTTCATTACTTGACGAATATAGATGGCCAGAAATTGTCATTGATATATAGTGCTTTCCCATCGGCGCACTATCCTAGCAACTACCCACAAGATGCATCTGTTGCTGATACCCAAGCCAATGTCGGAACTACAGCATTTATTGGCCAGCAAGCAACTAGTAGCGACTCCGTATTGTTTTATCCTGCATTGAAGCGGGACGAGGTTAGCCCCAGCGCAAAACAAGATTCAGCACAATTTATTACGGTGAGCCAGAAGCTAGACTTTGATCAGTCAATAACAGGTACAGATAGCCCTGTGCCGACAACACGCCTGAAACTACAGCAGAGTGATTCTGGTCGGTCTTCTTCAGAAACATGGCAGGGGTTTAATGCGACCAAGACAAAGAAGCACGGTAGATCTTCTACTAAAGACCATCGAAAGGCATCTAGCCATAGTTTCAAAAAACGCAAGAATGATGAATCAGATACACCAGCCAGACAAAAATCTCAAGAGCCCAGTGAAGGAGACCTGATTACGGAAGAAGAACGCCGGCAAGAAGAAGAAATTCGGGCAATGTGGGCTTCAGACCGTAGGGAGGCAGCACTGGTTTCTTCTAAGAGCAAACCTCTGGCCCAAGTCGACATCGCGAATGCGAAGTCGGAAATAGGAAGCTCAAGTCATTATGCTTCGCCAGTTGAAAGACCTGCGCAACCTATGATTATCCAGGAGCAGGAAGAAGATGATCTGATGGCTGGTCTAGAATCCCAACTCGATCGGCAGCAAGTATTAAGTAGGCGTTTTGACTGTCGATCGCAACAAGATAGAGATCTTCATTGTGAGAATGAACCTCTTTTCATAGGGCATATCGGCCGTAACACGCCTGGCTATCCCAATCAGGACCGTTACAACCAAGCAACTTCAGAATCCGTTGGATATGTACGGCATGAATCGGTTCGTCGCTTTGATCAATATGAAGAAGCTAACGCCAGTCTGCCTTTCATTAACCCTTCCCATGGATCTACGCGGCCCATGGGACCTCTCGATGACAAGTTATATGGCCGGCCTCCTCATCAGGAATACTATCAGACTTACACTGACGGCCCTCGAGAGCGCCCGCCCACCCCAGAATATGCTACAGCTTACGAAGTTGTAAGGGCCCAAGATTCCCATGGCGAGTATTTGATCAAACGGCCGATTAGGCTTGGGCGAGATCCTACCTACGCCGCATCCCATGATAGGTCTGCTTATGATGATGCTACGGAGCAATATAGAAGGTATGGAGAAGATGACTCTTCTCGTAGCCGATTGAGATATGAATCCGACTTGAGGACTGACCTACCTCAACGCCCCTCTACGTACGACACCGGTCTTACGGGGGAAGGGGGTATAGCCAAGAGAAATTACGAATCGTTCTCGGGAGGCGAGGTTACCACTTATAATAGCTACAATCCTAGAATTTCATCAGGTCCGTCGAACTCTAAGATTAGACGACAAACCCAATATTAGGAACTACAGCCTGCAAATACCGGCCAAGTACAATTATATCTAATGATTGGTACACATCAAACGGAAGCACTCCTATACCGGTGACAAACCTCCAAGAGAAGCCCCAAGGATTCCCGAGCAGGATGTCCTTAAATTTAAAGTGAAGTTTTTACAAATAGAAAACCCAAATACAAATATTATATCAACAGCATATAGAAAAGAAGACCAAAATACCTTTCATAATTAGTGCGTCATGTTCGGCTGTAGTTGTTGTCTTTCATAGTGATCTCATCGTACCTTGACAAGTCTCTTGTAAAACAATTATAATAGGGGTATGAAGTACACTATCCATTGCGGATTTATCTAACACTTATCACCAATACAGGATCATTAGAATCCCTTACAAACCCCTTTATAGAGTTGTTATGGTTGTTTTCACTCATTATTACTTCTCTAGGCTAGCCCAGGCACGATCCTGCAACCTACATCACCCTTATCTTACGCAACCGCCCTAAAATACCTACAAATCATACCTATCAAATCCCGGGTCCTCCTCCTAGGAAATCCCATAATCTCCCAAAATCTCCCCCTCCAGCGCTTCTATGGCTTGTATCGCATCCGGGACGCCCAACCAGCTGCATAGATGCCTCCCTGCCTCCAGCACCTGCCATAGAACTTGCTCGTCAGCGCCCTGCCACTCGTCCCACTCGCCTAACGTCACGGTTTCCGCCCAGCGCATGAGCCGGCCCATAGTCTCGATGGCGAGGCGCTCGACGTTGAGGACGTGCAGGCGGTCGCGTTGGGAGCCGGACCAGAGCATGCTGCAGATGCTGCTCGTGTTGAGCAGGAGGGACGGGGTCGACGGCGGGATGGCGCTGTGGGTGGTGGTGTTGGTGGTGGCATTGCTGGTGCCGGCGCTGCTACCACTGCTCCCGCTCCCGTGACAAACCATAGACCACCCCTGGCTAGCAGCCCTGGCTCTCCGGTTCGCGATGTGTGTGTCGATGTACGTCCGCGTCGACTGCAGACATATGTCGTGGATAGCACGTATCGTCGCGCAGATGTTTACGAAGCGCCTAGTGCTGCTGCTACTACTGCTGCTGATAGTGCTGTTGCTGGGTATGCTAACAGTGCGGCTCGAGGACGCTGCTAAGGAGGAGGTCCGATTGTGACTGTCCGTTAGCGTTGGGACGAGGACAGGAGAATGAGGGAATGTAGAGTCCGGGGCTCGCTCGGGTGTTGGAGATAGCCAGGACGGATGCTGTGCCAGAGATGGAGGCGAGTGTGTGCCTGGCTCCAGCTTGATGATGCGTGGAGGAGCGTTGCGGTTCGGTGTTTCTGTCTCCACTAGACCATGGCACGTATTACTATACAAGGGTTGCTCGTAAAAACCACTTTCTGTCTTCAAATATGGAGGGTCTGTATGGACCGTAGGACAAGAGCACTCTCTAGTTGATAACGGCAATAATTTGGGGTTGACGACTTCCCATTCGGCAGCAGTGACCGGCAGGGACCTTGTGCCAGTCGCTTTTGTAGATCTCTCCGACCTCATGGTTGTATCTTCCTGTGTAAGCGAGGTAACAGGTGAATCTTGAGGTCTGCGATAAATAAAATTACTTGGTGAAGTAGTAGAATTTGGCATGATCATTATGGGAAACCGAGAAGTCAGAGGTCATGAGGTTTCGGTCGGTATAAATAGCACGGTGGCAATGGTGACGGTTAGGAGAACCGCAGGCTTCTAGAGGCTTACAACTCCACTAAGGGCTCTCCAAGGGACTTTCGAGTTACTACAAGAAGAGAAACAGGAAGAAACACACGGCCATGAGAAACAAAGGCGATGGGTTTAAGACACATCGATTTGATGCTAATGTTTATTATTTGTGAGTCTAGGTGTGCCAGATGACAATTCTACCGTCAACACCGCTTGCTTTGTATCCTGTTAGCATGCCCATATAACAGTCTAAAGCTTTGATGCGGGGAGAATGACTTACTACTGAACTTGGTGACGGCGTCACCATTGGACTCGTATACACGTATGGTCGAGATGGTGTTCTGGTGAACGGTCTTTAGTTGGGTGTCATCTTTGACCTTGCCTTTCAAGTCCATCTGCCTGAACATGTTCAAGGCAGACTCTTCCCGGGCGTCTCCTGAACCAGGCCTTCCCTTAGATTCCAAAGTGCCGCTTAGTTGCCACCCAGAGGCGTCGCCTCTGAATCTGAATGCCTCGCAGTCGTGTCCAGCTGCGATGATTTCATTCTCACCATTCCAAATCAAGCTCATAAAAGGTAAAAGCTGGGTGTTGACGCTAATAACAGCTCGCGGAGGTTGCTCAGGGGCGGTAGGGTAGACGACGGTAATGCTGCTATCATGGGCAGCAAAAGCGAGAGCGTCACCGCTAGGAGAGAAGGCGACAGAGTGTACCCAACCAGCAGAGTTGTTCAAGAATTCACCGCAGACAGTGTTGAAAGGTAGACGCTCTCCCCAGACGCTAGGCTCAGGACGAGCATCAATGCCCTTGATGAAGCTCGAGAAGACTCTCGCATGAGCATCAGTAGAGCCGGCAGCAAGTAGCACCGAGTTAGGGTGCCAGTTGACAGTGGTGATAGTGCTTCGAATAGGTTTCTTTAAGTGCTTGGAAACCCACCAGTCGTTCTCCTCTTCAAAGTAGCAGATAGCAATGACCCTATCGCCGGAACCAACAGCAAACTTGGTCTCGGATGGAGACCAGCGAACGAAGGTAGCCGCTCGAGCAATTCTGAGAAGTACCAGAGTCGGCTTGTATCCAGTAGGGGAGGGTTCCCAAACCAGAGCATTACGGTCTATGGAAACATATTAGTACGAGCTTAATTAAGAGATACCTTATGACATAGGTAACTATAGGTAACTATAGGTAACATAAAAATGAGGTAGATAGACCTTGGGAACACGTGACAATTCGGCCGCTGCCTGGAGCGATATCGACGCCGGTGATGGTCTTATCGTGACCTTTCAGCTCATCTTTCAGCTTGAAAGCACCTCCGACTTTTCCGTATAGCTCGATAGTAGAGTCCTTCGCAACAGCCAACGTCTGGCGGTCGGCCGAGAAAGAGTGGTCGGCAATGGGCCGATGGAAGAGATGGTGAACCTCCGGGGCGGCCATATTGTATTGATAAGTATATCTTATTTCTTTCTTCTTTCCTTGGAAATGCCTTTTTTTAGTTGTGAGCCTACCAGTGATAGGAGTATAGCTCTCTACTACCACGTCGAGGTAGATAATGTCTTAATGATTTGAGAGTGAGAAAGGAGGTGTAAGTTAATAACAGCAAGCTTGCTAAGAAATGCGAGGTGGCAGGGCAGCAGCAGTGGGGTGCAGCTTGGGCTCCGCAAGCCGTGCGTCACCTAATTACCAGCTCAAGCCACAGTATCCCACCAACTGTGGCAGGCCCATTATAACATTGAAGGGCTTTAAGTGCATGTACATTGATAGTACATGTACGTACCTCTCATATCGGCCATTCAGCCATTGTGAGGCTCCTTCAGCCGTCTCGCGTGGCTTGTCTTTTGAAATAATTGAACACGACCGCCGAGATCCTCAACCAGCTATCGAGCTTTGCCTTTTTTTCGAGCTTCGCCGTTATAAGCTTTAAAAATTCCACACCACCAATGCGGAGTGCAAGGCCAATTGAAATCGGTCGTTCAATACGTTGGGAAATAATTAATTATATCCGATAGACCTATTTCTTCACAATGGCCACTGCTGTTGCTGCACGCGGTCAACCGCCCAAGACAGGCGGCAAGACGCCTCCAATTCCACCAAATCAGACGTATGTTCTCTCGAGATTGCGCGACCAAACTCCTGCACAAACCCCTTGTCTAACCCCGTTCTCAGGCTATATGTTACAAATCTACCTTCGAATAAAATAAACAAGACAGACCTGAAGACGGAGCTCTATATGCTATTCTCGACTTACGGTCCTGTGCTTGACGTTGTGACTCTAAAGACCATGAAGATGCGTGGACAATCTCACGTTGTCTTTCGCGATGTACAGGCTGCGACCCAAGCATTAAGGTCTCTACAGGGTTTCAAATTCTTGGGACGGGAACTTGTACGTAAATCTTCGTATTCTTGCACCTATTTGCGTTAAGTATGCCCTAACTAACGCGTGTCTATAGCGGATCGAGTATGCGAAGTCCAAATCGGATATCATTGCGAAATTAGACGGTACATATAAGCTTCCAGGATCAGGTGCTGCCAATGTCGAGATGACCGAAGCACAGCAGAGCATCTTTAATGCTCCGGCCCCTGGCACTACCACCACCACCGCACCCGCGCCAGCTTCTACTCCCCACGGCCTTCCTACGAAGCCTCCTCAGAGCTCCGACCATGCGATGGCCGATGCCGGCGGTCCTGATGCTCGTGGACAAAAACGAACTCGTGATGAAGAGGAGGAAGAAGATAGCGACGAAGATGTGGCAATGGAAGAGGATAGCGATGATGAATGAAGACCTGCTAGTGTCAGACTCGCTGAATGAACGCCCTCAAGATAAAGCCTCCTTTTCAATATTGCCGGTTGTCAGGCTGTAGGGTGTGTCTCATCCCATTACGTATAGATACCTAAAGCCTTATCCAGCATTGACGGCGGCCATTTGTTGAGGAACCCAAAGTCCAACACACCCTCCCACCAGGCCAAGCCATACCATGAGGTAGTCTTGCTTGGCGCAGTCAAACCCAGCCATGGCTTCTCCGATGGCACACGGATGAACGAAGAACGAAGGGAGTCCGGTGATAGGGTGATGCTATAGGCGTCACGGTTAGTCCCAAGGTAGAGATAATAAAATACCCAATATGAGAAACAAATAATTGACTTCTTGGACAGAACAGAAAAATTCACTCACGTCGATTGAGATGGCGCCTATGGGGCCAACATGTCGAAGAGAATCTTTGAATTGTTCAGGAACTAAGTGACGGAAAACAGTTTCGATATCAAGTGGTGACTCTCTCGCCGGTAAGCCATGTAGACTGAACCAGAGACAGGGTGAGCTATACGTCGGGTGGAAATGAATTTCATAAATGACGTGGCCTGCTTGAAAATGTGGCCGAGATGGTCGTTTAGTAACGACTTCCTGCGGGCATGTCAATCATCCATGTCTCATCACTAAGAAAATTTTAGCCTTAGCAAGACGTACCTTGTCTGAATCTTCCATCTTAATCATCATATCGTCAGCATCCAGTTGCATGTCTTGATCCTCGCCCAAGGAAACACCGCCCATCTTGACTGCCAGCTCATCCTCGGCCGCTGTCCTGTTGTCTAAAGGCCGTGTGACTTGTAGGAAAGTAGTTCGCCCTGAACCTGGCTCAAACGATAACTCCAATGCTGTATGAACATGAAGGCGCCATTCTTTGCGCAAGGGGCCCAATGTGGCACGGCGGTATCTTCTATCCAAGTAATGGCATACCTCGGAGAACTCCCCTTTGGTAAGATACGGGTAGGATTTGTAGGTTGAGCTGTGGGAATTGGAAGGATCCATTGTGTGTGTGTGTTTCCCAACTGGTTGCGATTGTTACTGTAACAATAGTTTAGTGGGTTGGATCGAAGGCTTTTGAGGTTTGAGATGGGACAAGATATCCATATACACCTGGGTACCTAAGGCATATATATCTTTTTTTTTTTTTTCTAATTCGAGTTGTTCTTAAGAGTCAACTGAGAACAATGGGCAATCTTCAATGAGTTGATACTACTTTCCTAAAAATTCAAGTACTAAAGTAAAATGTAGTCGGCTGATCGATATGAGCATGTGAAGCTTCGCTACTAATATCAATGAATGTAGGTAGGTATTATATAAGGCATGTACCTACCCAATATAACTCGGACAGATAGGTAGGTACCTAGTGTAACCCAACGTCAGGCAGGTACTCCTCTATGTGCTAGCGCGCATGCACCACCAACATCGACGTAAGTGGGTCAAAACTTTAGAGGTGCTAGCCGCATATATGCTGAAGTCTTATTGGCAGTTTATTGGATAGGCGGCAGGACCAAGTGAACGGCAATTGGCATTTTGCTACCTGCAGAACTTAGGTACACGTTGACGTTGTAAAACGACTGGCGTGTCCTTAACAGGTACCTCCTTCCGAACATATAATTTACATGTAAGTAGCGACACTCACCTTTTTTTTTTCTCTTTTTCCCGATCCAATGCTAACGGGGAATTTCTTCCTACGTGCCTCTGCCTTTAATAGGCAAATTGTATAATTACGGCACGCAGAGAAGAAGAATGATGATAGAATAGATATGATCTTGTCATTGTTCTTATCTACTTAAGTTGTTCGGGCTAGGCGTACTTCTAATTCTAGCGCCTATACGATCGCTCTTAGGCCATCACTTCGAGACGCCCATCCTCAACCAGCTGGTCCTGCTAATGCGTGTTCTTTGTCGCTCCTACATCCTACCCCATGAATGTACGCGACCCCTTTGGTATCCATCGAAAGAACGCTCTATCTATCCTTAAAACAACCGTACCGCGCTCTGCCGTCAATTTCACCGAACGCGCCGTCGAGGCCAGTATTAATGCTCTCGAGAAGAGCAAGAAAGTCGTCGACGATCTTGATATGTCATTTACCGTACCTAAAAATGTTCCCTCGTTTACCAACCCGCAGAGGATAGTGGAGGATCACGTCTGGGGCAGCACTGCAGTCGCACGAGGCGGAAAGGGCTCACAGACCAACAAGAACACCGGAATACTTGGGGGTGTGCAAGATAAGGTTGGAAGCCTTTTCGATGATCGAAATTCTCTCCCCATGTACAAGGACAAGCCGTATGCGTATCCGCCCTCCTACCGAGCCAAGCCTCTCTGGCGGAGAAAGCGGGTAATTGGTCTCGTACTGTTTGTTATCCTGTTATTGTACTATTTTGGTGCATTCGGTCATCATCATGATACCGTCGTCGCTTCAACTCCTATATGGGCGTGGCTTACTGCTAACTCCGAATCGGGGAAGACTGCTGACTGGTTGGGGCGGAGAGAGCGAGTTGTTGAAGCTTTTACTCTAAGCTGGGATGCCTACGAGCGGTATGCCTGGGGTAAGATATTCTATTCGAGCTAATGGCTACGTTTTATACATAGTGTTTACTAAGTTATTTCTAGGCTACGATGAGTTTCATCCAATATCTAAAAAAGGTGTTCAGATGGCACCAGGGGGAATGGGTTGGATCATCGTGGATGCTCTGGACACCATGATTTTGATGAATCTCACTTCTCGTGTCACTCATGCGAGACAATGGATTTCAAACTCCCTATCGTACGATCAGGATCAAGATGTTAGCACCTTCGAGACAACAATACGTATGCTAGGCGGCCTCCTCTCTGCTCACTATCTGTCTAATGAGTTCCCTGAGTTGGCGCCATTGTCAGACGATGACCCTGGTGCGCCTGGAGAGGATCTATACCTTGAGAAGGCAAAGGATCTTGCTGACCGACTTATGTCTGCTTTTGATTCTCCCTCTGGAGTCCCC
Source organism: Daldinia sp. EC12 (assembly GCA_002120325.1). Taxonomy (NCBI): domain Eukaryota; kingdom Fungi; phylum Ascomycota; class Sordariomycetes; order Xylariales; family Hypoxylaceae; genus Daldinia; species Daldinia sp. EC12. The sequence goes on along the minus strand of KZ112937.1, from coordinate 994,970 downwards.
TACGCCAGCGTGAATATCGGCAAATACGAAGGTATACCAGCCCATGACGAGGGTGGCGCATCGTCTACTGCTGAGGCAACCACATTACAGCTCGAGTTCAAGTATCTCGCCAAATTGACCGGCGAGAAGTACTTCTGGGATAAGGTTGAGAAAGTAATGGAAGTTGTTGATAATAACGGGGTCGAGGATGGTCTAGTACCTATCTATATTTATGCTACAGATGGCACTTTTAGAGGCCAAAACATCCGATTAGGAAGCCGAGGAGATTCGTATTATGAATATCTTATCAAGCAATATTTGCAAACTAACAAGCAGGAATCAGTCTATCTAGAAATGTGGGATGAGACTCTACGGGGAGTCCGAAAACACCTTATCACATATACAGAACCGTCTGGGTTCACCATCATTGGAGAGCGGCCAGATGGTCTGAAGGGCGCCTTGTCTCCTAAGATGGATCACTTGGTCTGCTTCATGCCAGGCACAATAGCTCTTGCTGTAACGGGTGGTTTAACAGAGGCCGAAGCCAGGAAAAAGCCAACATGGACAAAGCAGAATGAGGCTGACATGAAACTCGCAAGGGAGTTGATGCAGACGTGTTGGGGCATGTATAAGTGGATGGCCACCGGTCTTGCGGCCGAAATCACATACTTTAACATTGCTAATCCACCTGCACCTGAGTCTGCTCCTCACCACCCACCAGCCGAATTTGATCCGGACCCCGAAGCAGAGTGGCGGAAAGATTACTCGGTTCACTCCATGGACGTCCATAACCTACAGCGGCCGGAGACGGTGGAAAGCCTCTTCTACATGTGGAGAATCACGGGCGATATTAAATACCGAGAATGGGGCTGGGAGATGTTTAAATCGTTTATGAACCACACAGCCGTTCCAGATGGCGGAGGGTTTTCAAGTCTTTCGAACGCAAACAAGGTTCCGCCGGTGATGCGAGACAATATGGAAAGTTTTTGGCTGGTATGTCCCCTATTAGTCCCTTCTTCCGTCCGCCCATCATATCTTCTAACGGGTCCTTGAATTTATAGGCAGAGACATTGAAATATTTCTATCTCCTTTTCTCTCCCAACGACCTCCTCCCATTGGATAAGATGGTCATCAATACCGAGGCACATATCTTCCCTCGATTCGACATGGGCCAGCTATTTTCAACGGGGTGGAAGCGGAAACCAAGAGACGCGGACGGAAAGATCATTAAATAAGTGATAAGAAATTAATAGGCATGTACACTACATATGTCATGTCCACCTATTTCGAAGAGCATTGTCGGCGTAATATAAAACTCGGAAGAGTTTTTTTTTTTCCTCGACGGCTGCCGCATTAGTGTATATGGCATACTCGAATACTATGTACAAACGTATTACAGTGCTTGATACTCGGGCGATAGTTCAGGCGATTCGATGGTGACAGAATGCTTACCTGCCTATGATTGCAAGGTGAAATTTGCACCTCCACTGCCTTCTGTTTTGATGTCGTGAAACACATACAGTGCTAGTATCTAAAATACCCGCGTACATTCAATTATAAGATCGATCTGGGCCAGATCTTGGAAGAGTTTGTCCCCATGCACGCTATCTACAAATATCCACTATTTAAGTGTACCCAAACAGGGGTCTCTAGATGTCATTATGTAACTTGTAGGAGCAAAAGGAAGGTGCATTGCCCATTTAGCTCGCGTGGCCGATAAGCTACCCTTGAAACCGTTCTCGTTAAGACCCCCCGCCGTCTTTTACATACTAGGTACCCATACCTAACTAACAGGTAACGTGTAGTACACATGTCTTAGATAAAAAAGTTCATGACAACGACTTTAAGTTGCTACGTGCGTATCGCCGACGTAGGGATCCAATTGACTACACGCCACTTTTTATTAAATCCACCAATTCCACCGTTCGAATCGTGTTCGTCCTCCGCCCGCATCCGCGCGATGAGCATCCCACCATGCCGCCGTCGAACCGGGACATCGAGATGAATATATTCCCGATCAAAGAGGACTCTCTGGCGCAGGGCAGCAGCTACACGATGCGTGAGCCCCTGTACGAGGAAGAGTCGTCGTCCTCGCGCACGCGGTTCTTGGACCGCATCGTTGATGGGTTCCGCCGCGACCCGAACCAGCGCATCACACCCGAAGACCCGCTCGATGCGATACACGCTGCGGAGGCGGCGCAATTAAGGACGCCTATGCTAGGAGGAGGAGGAGGAGGGAGAGGGTCGTCGTCTGGGTCGTCTGCGGGCGGACATCATCCATACGATGTTAGGGCGGCGAACTTACAGACAGCGCAATCGCATCTCGCGAGGAAGTTAAAAGGGAGGCATTTGCAGATGATTGCGATTGGGGGCTCAATTGGTGAGTGCTCATACTTGCTTTTGCTCAACTAGCTTTATACTCGTTATGGGAACCAGAAAGTGGCAGTGTGCTGACTGATGTTCAAATGGCATAGGAACGGGGCTATTCGTCGCTTCGGGCCGCGCGCTTGAGGTGGGGGGGCCAGCGTCGCTATTAGTTGCGTATCTGTTCATCGGATGCATGTTATACTGTACCGTGCAGGCGCTCGGCGAGTTGGCCGTCTCATTTCCTGTCGCTGGGTCCTTTTCTGCATATTCAACGCGATTTTTGGACCCGTCATGGGGGTTTGCGATGGGATGGAAGTATGTCTTTTTCCTTCAAAAGTGTTGGGTTGGCCTTTACTCTCGATCTCCTTTACTGTAGAATGAATGCGGCTTACATACTCTTCTAGTTACGCCCTGCAATGGCTTGTCGCGTTACCCCTCGAAATCATCGCCGCGTCAATAACTATAACGTATTGGACCCCTGATCTAAATAAAGCTATTTTCGTAACAATATTCCTAATCGCGGTTGTTGCGATCAACCTATTTGGTGTCAAGGGATATGGTGAGGCCGAGTTTGTCTTCGCTATCATTAAGGTTATTGCTGTCATTGGCTTCATGTAAGATTCCTCTCTCTCACATTTTCGTCCGATCATTCGTCCGGTCATACGTCCGATCAAACGTCTCATTAAACGGGCTTTTATTAACTTCATTTATCGCTTCAAGCTTGCTAGGAATCGTCTTGAATATCGGAGGTGTTCCAGGAGGAGGATATATAGGGGTCTTATATTGGCGGACACCAGGCGCATTCCACAATGGCTTCAAAGGCCTTTGCAGCGTCTTCGTTACAGCAGCTTTCGCCTTCGCAGGGACAGAATTGGTCGGGCTTGCCGCAGCTGAAACAGCTAACCCGCGCAAGTCGTTGCCTACGGCTATCAAGCAGGTGTTTTGGCGGATCACTCTATTTTATATCGTCGCTCTATTTCTCATTGGCCTACTCGTACCTTACGATGACCCACGTCTTCTCATTCCAGGATCAGCATCTGCAGCCGCATCGCCTTTCGTCATCGCCATCGAGAATGCGGGCATCGAGGTTCTGCCCTCGGTAATGAATGTCGTCATCCTGATTGCCGTCCTATCTGTTGGAAACTCTTCCGTCTTTGGTTCTTCGCGAACCCTCGCTGCATTGGCGGACCAGAACCAAGCGCCCAAGATCCTATCGTACGTCGACCGCCGCGGACGTCCCTTGGTCTCCATCATTATTGCATCGTCGATGGGTCTCTTAGCCTACCTTGCGGACCTCAACGAGCAAAGCGTCGTGCTGGACTGGCTTGTTGCCATTTCGGGCCTTTCTTCTATTTTTACCTGGGCCTCCATCTGTCTCGCGCACATCCGGTTCCGTAGCGCCTGGGCGCTCAAAGGCCATAGCCTGCGCGAACTGGCTTTCAAGTCTCAATGCGGCGTGTTCGGGTCCTACCTAGGTCTCTTCTTCAATATCTTGGTCCTGATAGCACAATTCTGGGTTGGTGCCCGCCCCGTCGGCTGGGAGGAGCTGTCGCCCAGCGAGCTCGCGCAGAACTTTTTTCTACAGTACATGGCGTTCCCGGTCGTCGTCGTATTTTACGTCGCGCATAGGTACTGGGCGCGCACCTCGTTCATCAAGCTGGCTGATATGGACATCGATACTGGGCGAAGAGATTTTAATCTCCCGATTTTGCTGGCCCAGGAGGCGGAGGAGAGGAGGGGGTGGCCGAAGTGGAAGAGGGTGTATAAGTTTTTGTGTTAGAGTAGAAAGAAGGAGGGGATTGTTATGATTTATGCTGCGTTACCTTTTGGGTTTTTCGATTTTAGGGTTATTGGGTTCATGGATTTCTAGGAAGTGGGAATGTGGCGTTTTATGACCGACGATCCAAGAGAGGCACGAAGGGAGCGGCTTGGATTGTCGAAAGGGGCTTTATATCTATCTCTTGTATTATTGCACTAGGATAAGTGGTGAGGCGTTTTGTTGTGGCCTTTTTTACGCGTTGAGATTTTTGGTATAAAGGCTTGGTTTGGTAGTCCCTTGGCTAGCAGAAGGGGTTTCAACGAAAAGCTAGAGAAGTTACCTAGATCTATTGCATATATAGCATTAGTTAGATAGATGTACGAGAGAAGTGCTTAGAAGCGTAGTGTCGCTGATCTCGCATCATGCTTGTGTGCTTTCAAGCATGGTTATATGTTTGCAGAATTGTCTTCGCTTTGGCTTATACACATGGTTCATGAGTCTCTTTATGTCGTCATTATAGAGCTTCGCGTATAAGTCTGAGGTCTAATATCGCCTATAGCCATACTATATTAATTGTCGAAGGCATATACCTATCGCATCTTTACAAAAGCACTTCATGCTAATTAACAGTAGAGAATAATGTATTCCTATTGACTGGTTGCTTATCGATTCTGATTAAGAGGAAAGAGTAATTATGTACAGACCGTCAGAAAGTACATAGAAAAGGCAATTGTATAATAAGAGCTAGGAGAGCAGCAGCATGCTCCTAGGGAGCTAAAGTGATTCTCATCATCGTATCGTCCACTTGACCACTTATTGCTGCAGTAGTACTTTAACATGGTGCCATTGTATGGCTAGTTCACAAGAGAACTTATACTCGACCAAACCTCGGGACCAATCACTTGTCCGGGGGATATCCTATAATTCCTGCCTCGCAGACACAGACTTGCTTGTTGGCATTCTTCTCGTTATTCATGAGCGGCATTTAGGCGTTTTCATACATAATAGCTAATAAGATTTGCATTTCCATGCTTTAGTATCTCTCCGTGTCGGGATTATGCTAGATGACCTAGAAATCCCAGTTGAATGACGTAGCAGTTGCAGGCTGAACCTTCCTCCTGGGCGCTGGCTTGGTAGTCTGGTTGTCATCTTCATCGCCGAAAAGCCAGTTGCGGTTGGAGCCTTTCCCGCCGCCCATTCCGTCACCACCTATGTGGATTCCCCGCTCGCCATCTGGACCTTTAGACACACCAATAGGTTTGTTTTCCTTTTCTTTTTGTATAGGAGATTGGTCATAGTTCGACCAGTTGGCATCCATCATCTTGACAACCTTTTTACGGTCTTCTCCTATCACAGGCTTAGACTGTGGCTTTTGAGCTGGCGAATTGTCCGTCATGTCCCAGTGAGATTCAAAATCTCGGCCACGGTCCTTCAAGTTCGTAATGGCTCCTAGGGGTTGGGGCTCGCTGGCAGGAGGCGTCCCATTTCCGTCCTCGTTGTACAAGTTATTCTTGTACAAGCCAAGCCCATTGTTATGCGTTGCACCACGGGGACGTGTAGCACGAGGCGCACCACTAGGAACTCCATCGTCTATGAATTCGAAATGAGTCTCGGCATCACGACGAGGTTTAGCTGCTGCAGGTTTGCGCCCTGGACTATCAGGAGCCTCGTCTTCCTCATTTCCCCAATGGCGAACATTCTGCTGTTGTAATACCTTCGATGGCTTCACTTTTTGTGGTGTAACAAAGTCATCAAATGACCATTGACTGGTATGTTTGGTCTTTTTAGTAGTTTCTTCGACAGGTGGCGGAACCTGCTCTGGCTCGTCAGAGCCGTCACCAAAGTCAAAGTGACTGAATTTTTTAGGGTTAGGGCGGTAGAAGCGATTAGGAGAGGCAACATCTTCAACCAAATTGGTCTCTTCCAAAGTTTCTTCGTCCCCAAATAGTCGACTTGGCTGAAACTTCTTCTCAACACCAGCCTTAGGAGCGACCGCTTTGCTTGGCGATTCCGATCGATCGCGGCCGGGACTTTCGACTGGCTCATCACCCAAGATTTCCACAATATCGCGCTGTCGCGGCCGGGCTCCACCCCTAGGAGAGATAACGGCAGCTATGCTCTCGTCGGATTCTTCGCGAGGAGCGAACAACGCAAGCGAGGCATGAGGATCGCGTAAGGCATTGTTCGAGTTGCCACGAGCGCGGACGGTGGGGTCAACAGGGTCCTGGCTGGAGACGCCATTACTCGAAGATTTCACGCAAGTTTCGATCAATTTGATTTGGTCTTTGCTGTCGCGAATTGGCCAGTTGCGGCCTGACTTTCCGATAACATCGAGTTGCTTGAGTAGGGAGCCTTGATCCCAAGACTGACGAATTTGTAGGATCTTGCCGTTGCTATCGAATGTAACGATGTGCATCTAAGTCTGGTATTAGTCAAGTTTAAAGGGAAGAATACCTAGTCAGCATAAAGCTGCGCAACCTACAATAGGAATATAGACAGTGCGATCAGCTAAGAAGTTGTCGTCGAGACCGGGTAAATAGGGACCGCCACTGGTGACAAACTCGAGTACGGTATCAACTTCGGCAGCAATGGCATTTTGACCTTCTATGACGGCAAGATACTCTACCTTCTTCTTCTTGAGTTGCTTGGCCGTAGTATTAAGGTGCTTGATTATGTCGGCTGAACCTCTATAACTAGAAGTGGTGGTAATGTAGTGGAGGGAGGCATCATCCGCTAGTTGGGACGAGTATGGAGTAGCAAGAAACTGCTTGTAGACAGCCGCCAGCGCCATGGTAATCTATGTTTGGCTTAACCGACGCGTATGAGTAGGTGTGATTAGACGCCTCGAATCAGGCGTCTCTGTGATGCGTGCTGATTATAGAGGGAAATCGACAAGGTATTTTAAAGCGGACAGTCTATAGTAGATTACTATAAGACGATTATGTAGAGATTGTGTAGGTGAGGTGAATGTGGGATGAAGAGGATGAATATGTGTAGAAAGGGGGAAGGAAGGAAAAGAAAAAAAAAAGTTGTGAAGGGGGTATGAATAGTAAGAATGTGTCGCGCGTCGCTAAGGCAGGCGGCAGGCGATAGAGGGTAAAGGGTAGACCGGGGATGAAGGAAGAGATGCGGTTGCGATAGGAACCTACTACCTTAGGTACATACCTAGGTATGAAGCGTGCTGTGCTTATTTACCTAGGTACTTGCCTTCCCTACCGTACCGAAAAAGTGCAAGAGATATTAATTAAATGGAAGGAGCATGAGACACTTGTCGCATTGCTTTCTGTTTACATCCACCAACCCTGTCTAACACGTTTAGCCCGTCCTGTCCGGCCCCTGGTACTACTACACTACTACTGTAGCTTCCGTAGCATGTATGCATAGGTAGTATGTACTAGATAGGTTAACAGGTAACACGAAATCTTAGGGTAAGAGTTTACTGTTATTTTAACCCACCTTGTTTACTTACTGCCAAGGTCCAACGAGCGTTGCCTAGGTAGGTAGGCTCTGATTAGATATTCAAAAGTGACGACATATTTCCATATCAAAATATTTGAACGTTCAAAACCATATGACGTGCCTTTAATCCTGTGACTTTACATGAATGATACTAGCCAATTAAATAAATAACTTTACTACATCAATAGTTGCGCATATACATTGTTTCTCAGAACGGGCTGAGAAGTATACGTCGCATTGTCACATTGTCGCATTGTCGTTGACGATTCATGCCCCGGAAATTTATTTAGTGGGGCGAGGGGCGAAGGAGTTCTGCCAATAAAGCCCCCACCGTAGCCTTGACCCCGACTCGGGCAAGTCTTTTGGGTCTGTTTCTTGGGCCTATTACTTACATATGTAGGTACCGCAGTAAGTCTTGGGTGAGATAAGGTACCAGACCACTTATATGGACGCAACGCCGAGATAATTGGGACGGTATGTACTTAATACCCCGTTCCCATAGGAGCTACATATCCACATTAAGAGAGTTAATCTGGGGTAACAGTAGTAATAGGTATATAAGATAATGTAATAAGTCAAAAAGCAATAACTACCTACTTGCGTATACATTTTGTCTATTGGTCGTGAGAGATTGATCTAAGGCATTACCTTTCTTTTTTTTGTTTTCCGAATGCAAACAATTTCCAAGCGGCGTTTCCATGCACTACATGTACGCACTCCGGGAATTAGTGCTGTATCTAGCATGCGCGTATGCACATATGTGGGTAGCATGAAAATACGCCTATGCATTCCTGGAAAGGTATGTTTCAGTTTCACGGGATTCCGCTTGTTTCAAAGGAAATAGAGGGGTACTTATTCTTACAGTCTAAATACCTACTGTAGATCTTGCGAACGTACATATCAACTACTTGACATTACTGGGATGAAAATATTTCTACATCCTCTGCGGTGAATATCTTCAAAGACATAGTTAAGCATTAGGTGGTTATCAAGTTGATACCTAGGTATCTATACAATAAAACTTGCAATCCTTCAATGACGTCTTTGTTATATTTATTCTAAATTGTGGTTATTTTGACCTGTGCTATTTTGTCTAATTTCTTAATTTATCAATGAATGTTAGTTATATAATAGCATGGTTATTTAGACATTGCTCAATTAGTTATTAGGTAGTTAGTCATAGTTAATCGAATTCTTTACAAGTTTTAATTGTTACGTTTCATGAATAACTTGAATGTATACTTGATGAGCAGAAGGCTTCTTATTAGATCCAACTATTCGTCGTTCTGGTTTCGTCTGATCTCCTTTAGTAATATGTTGGTATGTCTGCCAATCTTCTGTTTGATAACTTTCCAATGACTCTTGTTCATACAGGTACCTTTCTACTAGGTTCATCGCACACGTACTATAAATGTTTCCGGGTATCTGATATATGGATTGCTAGTGTACATGGAGATACCCATAGTTGAATTCTCTATCCTCATCCTCCCAACTAATTGCCCCTTTGGTTCATCACAGCTAAGTATCCGCTCTACCTAAAGGTCCGAAGGTTACTAGCTCTTTCAAATTTATCTATTATTATTTTTCATATAACCAACTAGATTAAAACAATAGCTGGGTAGAGACTATTCGTCGTGATTCAATGCTCCTTGTCCAATTGAGTACAACATACACACTATAGACATATCATACTTTAAATGTACCTAAGTGTAAGAGATAACCTGCTGAGCCACAGCTGGCTGTCCAGCTGTATGCGGTGCATTGCCACAAGGGTTGAATTTAACTAGTAAAAATAGGTAGCTCTATCAAGGTGCTTAATGATTGGATAGTCTTGGTGGGCCCTAGGTAGTTGCAACCACTTGGCATCTTGAAGGCCCAATGTTAGCGCGCTTTGAGATGTGCTTAGGTCATACGAAAAGGCGAAAAGGCGAAAAGGTAGCTGAGCCGTGGATCCCTGAAATGTCCGCGCGGCGCATTTAGAAAGCTGAGACTCGACTAAGTATTGTACATCTACATACCTACATACACACTACCTATCTTACTTACGATTGATGACACCTAACGCAGTGATCACTAATTGACGTCGTTACTAAAAAAGCACAAGTCGTTCTTTTCTTCTTCTTTTTACGAAAACAACCGACGAACCCCTTCAACGCACCATCATCTCGAGCTTCGTCGCCTACCTGCCCATCCCTACCTTTTGTCGAGCCAGCCTCCGTTTTGCTTCATTTGAGCATCCTAGCGTCTGCCCTCATCGATTCCTTCAAGACTACTCCTACTCCTCGCGCAGAGGCAGATAACTTGTCATGACATCCGTGTGACGCCTCAAATAACGCAACCATGAGGGCTAGGGGAGCTTCGGGGGCTGTAGCCTCGATATGGTCCACATTTTTTCTTCTAACAACACTTTTGTGGTTGGCCTCAACTGCTCACGCCGAGAACACTCCGACCATCGTCGCAACTCCATTCGAATATCTTCCCGGGAATTTACATTATTTCAAGAACTCCAATGTTGTTCTGTTTCAAGAGATTTCCGGGCGTACTATATGGCGATCGGCCGACGGCGGTGCGACTTGGGCTAAAGCCGAAGGAATCGAACATGATAAGGCCTTTGCCTTGGTTATGCATGAACACGACCCAAATCGTGCCTATATCTTAACGCGTGGCAACGCTCACTGGAAGACTGATGATAGAGGCGAAACATGGAAGACCTTCTTGACCGGTGCATTCCTGAGTACTTCTGAAGACGCCGCAGGAAATCGGTGGATGAGTTTCCATGCCGATGATCCAGACAAGATCCTATTCACCGGAATGGAATGCCAAGGCTTTTGCGAAGATCTCGTAATGTATACCACTGACGGCTTTGAAACCAAAGCCAAATTCCTTCGCGGACGCACTCAGGGTTGTTTGTGGGCCAAATCCTCGCCTCTCTTTACGACCGGCAAAGAGGATTTGGATAATCAGAGAATATTGTGCATCGTCAGGAGTGGCATGTTCTCTCCCCCGAGTGAAAATCGCCTCTTACTCTCCGACAACTACTTCGGCCCTAGGGGGGCTGATGGAGAAGTCGACGAAAGAGAGCCGAAAGTAAACGGCGGCAGCCCTGTCAAGGGAGTTGTGAGCATAGCCGAGGTTAAGAAGTATCTTCTAGTGGCTACCACCTCGCGTAATACGGCTGAGATGGCTTTGTACGTGAGTGGTGATACTGAAAATTGGCATCGTGCCGTGTTTCCTCACGATCATCCTCTTCTCGAATCCTCGTACACCGTATTGGAAAGTACCAATTATAGCCTCCAGATCGATGTCCGATCAAATAGACGGTTATCCAGTCCCATGGGTACCTTACTGACCAGTAACTCAAATGGAACATATTTCACTAGGAACGCCGAGCATACGAATCGTAATTTAGATAACAATGTCGATTTCGAGAAGGTCTCTGGGATCCAAGGTATCTTTTTGATCAACCAGGTGGATAACTGGGAAGATGTGGAAAGGGGCAAAGAAAAGAAAAAGATTAAGACTAAGATCACATTCGATGACGGGAGGACCTTGGAGTCCGTCAAGACAGGCGACGAGGAAATCCACCTACACTCCATTACGGAAGTAAGTGGAGAGATGCACAATGTTGGCCCTGTCTTTTCAAGCCCAGCACCAGGTCTCGTAATGGGCATTGGCAACCATGGGAGCCACCTTAAAGACTATTGGGACTCACATCTCTACATCTCGGACGACGCTGGAAGGACATGGATCGAAGGTCCTAAGGGACCGCATTTATACGAATTCGGAGACCAGGGCTCCATTCTTGTTGCCATCAGGAATAGTAAGGAGGCTGATGTGGATGAGATCAAATACTCTCTGAATCATGGTAAGAACTGGGAGACGACTAAATTGCCTGACGGCTTAAAAGTAGCCCCTTGGACATTGACTACTACCGAAGACTCAACTAGCTTGAAGTTTGTGCTCGTCGCTCGAAAGGGGTCAAGGAAATCTCCCGACGGTTTCTACGTCATCTCTATTGACTTCGAAGGATTACATGAGAATACCTGCAAAGAAGACGATATGGAAGACTGGTTTGCACGTGTCGACGATGATGGCAAGCCAAGCTGTGTGATGGGCCATACGCAGAAGTATCACAGAAGGAAAAAGGACGCGAACTGTTTCATTAAGCAAGAGTTTAAGGATCCAATCCCAGAATCCGCGCCCTGCGAGTGTACTGACGCTGATTTCGAATGCGATTTTAACTTTGTACGGGACGGCGATGAGTGTAAACCTGCTGGTCCTCTCACACCTCCTGAGGGCGCTTGCAAGTCTGACAATCCAGATGACACATTTATGGGGTCTTCAGGCTGGCGTCTCATTCCCGGAAATATGTGCAAGCGTCCTGGAGGTGATCAGAAAGATAAGCAGAAGGAGTGGAAGTGCTCGGAAGCGAAAGGTTCGCCGCATGCGCCGGGAAGCGACAAAATTGAGCATACCCAGTGGCCTTTTGAGGGCGATTTTGATCGATTTGAGAAGCATTACCTTGAGCGGGGCGAGTCAAACAATGGGAATTATGAGACCATAATTGCTAGGCCATATAAATCCATGGGCTTCGTATCTCGGGATATTTACGTTACGCATGATCACGGCAAGAATTGGACAAAAGCTAAGCTCCCTGGTAACGATATATATGCTATAGCCACTCATCCTTATAATAAGGATATGGCTTTTTTCTTCACAGAGGAGAATAGAGTCTATTACACCGCCGATAGAGGACGGAATTTTGATTACTTCGAACCAAGGGATCCGCCAAACACCAAATCATTAGCGCCGCCCATTGCATTCCATCCGGATCGAGAGGATTGGCTAATCTGGCATGGCCAGAAATGTCATGGTAGCAACTGCTACCTGGAAGCCTCTCTATCTAAGGACCGCGGTGATAACTGGGTGACGATTAAGCGGCATGTGAAAAAATGCGCATTTACAGGCTCGTCCTCGAACAAATTCCGAAATACGACGCAAATAATTTGCATCGCAAAGACACGAGAAGACGATGAAGACAACAACCCCCTACAGCTCTTGTACAGTGACGACTTCCCAAGATACGAGATGACCGTCGCTTTGGATAATGTTAGCGATTTTGCAACTATGGCCGAGTTCATCGTGGTTGCTGCGGAAAACCAGACGGAGACGGGCAAGACGCTCAAGGCACTCAGCAGTCTAAACGGACGGGATTACGCACCGGCGCATTTCCCATACAACTTCGAGGTTCCGCATACAAGCGCGTATACTGTTCTACAAAGTTCGACCCACGCAATCAACTTATTTGTTGTAACCGATGAGGAGGAAAACCGGGAGTTCGGGTCGATTCTCAAGAGTAATTCCAACGGGACGTCCTATGTCCTCAGCGTAGCAGGCGTCAACTGCGACAAAGAATTTTGGGTAGATTTCGAGAAGATGCTTGGGCTAGAAGGCGTTGTGCTGGTCAACACCGTCCAAAACAGGGACAGCGACTCTGAGCCGAAAAGGCTTCAGACACGGATCAGTCACAACGACGGCGCCCAGTGGGGATTCCTTCCGCCTCCCAAAAAGGACTTGGATGGCAACGATTTCAGTTGCTACAGCCAAAGCGGTGATGAGTCGTGCGCTCTCCATCTTCATGGTTACACTGAGCGAGTGGATCAAGGAAAATCGTACTCGTCGGAGTCAGCTATTGGCATCATGTTTGGCGTCGGTAACGTTGGCCCCGTCCTCGGGGATTCTAAGGATGCGGACACGTTCATGACAACCGACGCCGGCCTAAGCTGGAAAATGGTGAAGAAGGGAAGCTGGACATGGTCTTTTGGCGATCAAGGGTCCATTGTGGTCCTCGCGCAAAGAGATACCCCAACTAAGACGGTGTCGTACTCGCTCGATCGAGGCGAAACTTGGGGCAATTATACGTTCTCAGACGAAGACATGGTCATCACAGATATCACCACTCTGCGATCTGGTTCGTCTAGGAACTTCCTCCTCTGGGGCCACCAAGGGAGCAAGCTCATGACTGTAAATCTTGACTTTTCGGGTTTGGCGAGTGAGCCATGTAAATATGATAAGGATGATCAAGAGAAGTCTGACTACGAGGAATGGTCGCCGAAACATCCTATGCAAGAGAATAATTGTCTATTTGGTCACAAGAACTACTACCTACGCAAAAAGAAGGATAGGAAATGCTACAACAGCTTTGAGCTTCAGCCACTATACAAGACCGAAAATTGCGAATGTACTCGATCAGACTTCGAATGGTAAGTACAAAGGAAAAAGCTCAGCATGTGGAAACAAGCATTACGAGTGCTAACTATCATACTACAGTGATTATAACTTCGAACTAGATAATCACGGCCATTGCGAGCTCGTCGATGGTCTCAAGCCTCTTGACCCCGAGCAGGTGTGCAGAGAAAATCCCGATCAATTCGAGTACTACGAACCCAGCGGCTTCCGGCGAATCCCCTTGACAACCTGCGAGGGCGGCTTCGAGGCGGACAAGGTGCTTAGGGCGCACCCTTGTCCAGGCCATGAGGAGGAATTCGAAAAGGCCCGTGGTATCTCTGGCGTCGGTATCTTCTTCGCTGTGGTCATTCCCATCGGCGTCGCGTCAGCAGTTGGCTGGTGGGTTTACCGTAACTGGCAGAGCAAGTTCGGACAGATTCGGCTCGGGGAGCAAAGCAGCCTCGACAGCGATTCTCCCTGGGTCAAATACCCGGTGGTGGCCGTATCTGCTGTTGTAGCAGTAGCCGGTGCGCTACCCCTTTTAGTAGGCAGTCTATGGCGTACGGTGAAAGAGAAGGTCCGAGGCAGAGGAGACAGTGGCGGACGCTACAGCTGGCTGCAAGGAGGCAACCAGCGGAGGTATACGACGAGAGATAGTTTTGCCCGAGGCCGAGGCGATTACGCCATCGTTGATGAAGACGAGGGTGAACTTCTCGGCGATGATAGTGATGACGATGCGTGATTGTGGCTCATGAGTTTCAAGGTAAGGGTAAGAGGAAACGGAATGTACTTGTAACTAAGGGGGGCGCATTGGCAAGGTTTAGGAAAGTTACGATCTAGATGAGGAGTATGGTGATAATGTGGTGATAGCTAGAGAGCGCCAAGACGTCAACTTTATCATTGGCTTCGTCATCTACATCTACACTTGGTATCCGTAGCAAACACGATGGAAAAGGCGACTTTAGATTTGATTTCGTCTCTCTTTTTTTTTTTTTTTTCCCTCCCTCTTTTCTCCCTGTGTTTCTCGTTCTACTTGGTATCGTTACCCGGGGTTTAGGAGTTATTAGAATGGCTTGCATTGTGAGCTTGTCTCGTGTACCGGTAGTAAGTGGGTTTGTGTATCATCTCTTTCTGACGATGCCGTCCTATCCGTAAGTTGGACAGACAAAGCTGCACCTAGGCTATTTAGAGGCATTACTTGGATTCAAGTAAATTAAATCTAGATATAGAGCAGAGTAACCCATACGAATAGAATTTTTCCGGATTTTGTCTGAGTCTGATATGACGAAGAGAATACAATATGTGCCCACGTATGTAAATGCATACCCCTGAATATGATTATCTACGATGGTATAGGTAGTTTATAAGGATAAGACGATATGATATGTATGGAATAGGGGTTAGGGTTTGGTAGTAGTGGAAGTAATTTATATAAATTCAGGCTACAATTTGGCGGCTGGTAAGTTATTATTATATTGAGGTAGTTGCAGCAGTATAATAGCCATATCTTTCCCATTTGGTTCTTATATTACATAACTCTCTTTTATTTATACCAATGCATGTCAATACTAGGTAATTAATATAATTATGTCCAATGTAATTACCTATGTTAGGTACTTAGTTAATGTAAGTACATCTATTCAAGTACCCATCTTTGTAAGTATGACGACGTTCGATCGTCGTTCAAATGATGATGAGATTCACTAACTACGCCGCAGACTCCATACAGTATATAGGTAGGTACCTAGTGTATTACGGTATCACTATTACATGCACTCCATTAGTAACCAGTACAAAAAGATTTACAGTTCGACGGTCAATACGCTAAAAGCCGAGGGATCTCAGGAATTCGAACCAAAATTCATAAACCCCTGAACCGTGCCCGTTGTAACTTGTCCCTGGGGACATATGGAACCTTAGGTAAGGTACCTAGGTAAAGGTACCTAAGGTAGGGAACATAACTGCGTTCGGGACCCGGGATACGACGCTAAGGGATGGTTGTCCCTTGGGAACCTTGGGAACCTAGGCTCGATGCCTGTTTTCCATCTTCCTTCCTTCGTGTTCTTCGTGTTCTTCGTCTTCTATTTTCCTTCTCCTTCGTTCTGCCGTTTCTATCCCATCCTAATTTTATGCAATACGGCAATGTGTGTACGTGCGATGCCTGCCATATATAATCTTGTTTTATTATTAATTGATCAAATTCATTCATTGATATTCGTTGATATTCATTGATCGACTGGCTTTAATATATCCATCGTGCGAGGCACGGATTATGCACGAACCGCGAACCGCGAACCGCACATCCCCCAGCTTTTTCCTTAAGTTCGAACTCGATTATCGAAAGCTTGTGTGTTTCAGTATCACTAAAGTCAAACCCCAGATTTAATAAAGTCAAACCCCATCCATTTTTCTGTATCGATAAGGCTACAGACAGCTCCACATACTAATTTGTATGGCTACGCGTCCGACCCCTAAGGCATACAGAATAATCCTCGGTCGCACCCCAAAACAACATACTACATACAATAAGGGCCTCAACCTGTAATGCAGCCTATAATCCAACAACAACAAGCCCTTACTTTATATTTACAAAGGCTAGCAAGGCCTGCAGGGTCTGCAGGGCCTACAGGGCCTACAAATCAATCGCCACAATATCACCAGGCCTATTACAAAGACAATATATAGCTAGAAAACGTAAAGCTATTCAGACTTGGAAGTCAATTCAATTGAAAATAGGTTAGTAATATATAAAAGATTATTGGCCTCTTTTTTTTTTTTTTTTTTTTTTTTTAAAAAATATTCGATAAATTCAATTAATTATTTTTTTCAAGGTGTGACCGACCAAAACTCTACATACCTTAGGGGTCGGACGCGTAGCCATACAAATTAATATGTGGAGCTGTCTGTAGCCTTATCGATACAGAAAAGTGGATGGGGTTTGACTTTATTAAATCTGGGGTTTGACTTTAGTGATACCGTGTGTGTTTGTGCCTCCGCAAATTCGTAATGTAAAGAGAGTTGCCAAGTTATTAGTGAATGAAATTGACTCGACAACAATGCAGCCATACATACACCGTTTTCTATCAAAGCCTCCCGAGGTCCCCTTCCTCTACCCCCCCTACATAACCTACCTCAGCTAGTTCCAAGCCTCATCATCCCATCTTCCATCCCACTTCTATCTAGCGGTCAACCCCCATTCGACCCATCCCATTCCAATTCGCACAGACAAAAGTGCAATCTAGTTCAGCCAGCCTCCCCCAAAATCTGCGAACCTATGGGTGATGCCGCCAAGACGAAGGCTAGACAACGGCCTGCATAGCGTACAGTTGGATACGTACTTCGTACTTAAAAACATACTTACCTAACCTAGGTAGTTTCCTATATGAATACCTACTAGGTACTTGATAGAGATTGGTACGGCCTTTAGTCCGTTCCTTAGGTAAGTTTAAACGAACTCGGCGAGCACGGCATGACATAACAACCAGCATTAGCACTAGCTCCAGCTCCAGCTCCAGCACCAGGTCCTACGTTGTAGTGCTACTAAGTGCTACCGAGTGCTACTGAATGGGGTACGCGCAGGGTTGCGAAATTAATTAGTTTAGTAACTAAAAACCCACTTTTTAACTAACTAATTATATTAAAGTTAAAAACTAAATTAACTAAAGAAATATGGAGAAAAAACTAAATTAATTAAAATTATTAAAAAATTAAAATTTTAACTAAAAATTTTGATTTAGAAAAATTTTTTTTTCGAAAAAACTTAATATTTTAATATAAAAATACGTATATCTACATTAATATAAATTGGTAAAAATCGAAAAAAATATTAATAGATTTGTTGAAATTTTTTGAATCTATTGATATTTTTTTCGATTTTTTTGATTGGGTATTTAGCCTGATGCATTTGTATTTATTAAAATTAACTTTCGAATTAACGAACAAAAAAGCGTGCATCGGGCTGAACACCTAATTAAAAAATTCGAAAAAAATATCAATAGATTCAGAAAATTTCAACGAATCTATTGATATTTTTTTCGATTTTTACCGATTTGTATTGATGTAGATGCACGTATTTTTATATTAAAATATTAAGTTTTTTCGAAAAAAAATTTTCTTTAAGTTAAATTTAGTTAGTTTAGTTACTAAAAACTAATTTGTACTAATTAAATTAATTAAAACTAATTTAGTATTTAGTTTTTTTAGTTTTTAGTTTTTAGTTTTTAGTTTTAGTTACTAAGAAATATTAATTTAGTTACTAACTAATTTCGCAACCCTGGGTACGCGTACCTGCAGAACGCGGTGGATATATGTATCTTATAGTGCAGTACCTAGGTACATACACTACCTACCCTCTCGGCCTGTACCTACATCTACTATTGACTAGCGTATCTAAAAGTCCACCGAGTAAACAGGCTAGAATAAATAGAAAACAACGCTATCACTGCCCTAAACTGATCCGGCGCCTATCTCGACTAATACCTTACCTTTCCTCCACCCTCTATACTATCCTATACCCGCCCGCCAGCTGCGCTACTGTTTCAGCAAGGAAATACACGAAAACTATTCATCGAATTAGTATCGAATTGGTCTAACTAGATAGATATGTACGTGATCCGATCACACACACTCTCTCTCTCCACCCCTCCAACCTGTGTGATCTGCGTGACCCGCATGAACCTATGGATGTCTCTAGTCGATCTATGCCCAGCGTCAGCCCATCTAGCTGAGATAGCGCATATAACTATTATTAATGTCTACGTCTATCTGTCGCTTTCCCCAATTATTGGTTCTTGCCGTCAATCACTCCAAAGGCAAAGCCGGAAAAAAAAAAAAAGGTTATTGTTTGAAGTGTTCAACGGTCCCGAGAAACTCGGTCCGGATATAGTATATTGGAATCATAAAGCTAACTTAGCTAATGCTGTAGTGGTGAGCCCCTTCCAAGAAGGTAGTCTGACAGGACGTTCTGTAACAAATCGCCTAACATAAGGGGGACCTTTTCGGAATTGCCATACTATTGCCTTCTAGGTACTCCTGCTCTTCCCTAAGACATGTCTCGTACCAGGCCTGTAGACAACAAACGGCCTTGCAACAATCAATAACACATTTTAATACCTCACCAAAGAAAACCCCCCTTCGTAACTCCAGGCAATGATTGGTTGTATTTCCATGTACATGAACGCCGGGTTGGATGTGCTTTATCGCAGTCCCATCTCATTCGTTTTCCCCCACAACTCTTAGGCCTGAGGTTCGTTGCGCAAAAAGAATAATCAAAAGTATGACACCGGCGTGAGACAAAGAGTCTAATAGATAGATAATAATAAACGCCGTAGTGAGAAAGGCTGCGTTGCGAAGTTACGTGACCATAGGTTAATCCAGTCGCTCCGATTGCTCATTCTCACTACAGCCAACCTGTAAAGCTTAACCTCTTCGTACCCGATTCCAGAAGCGCTTTACGACATTGTTGTCCGTAGGAGTAGGGAGACCGAGTTCGTGGTCGATATCCGCGAAAATCTTGTCCATGCTCTCCTTAGCACCATGGCTGGTATACGGAGCAGAGATAGGGACATCATCCCGCATGGCGAGTACTTGCGACGGTTTGCTAGAGTACGGTCGTGGCGGCTGTTGCCACCCGTACATCTGATCTTCGCAGGCCCGTAGATCGGGTCGCGTAAGCGTCATACGTAGCGTCATCTCGCGGGAAGCTGCAGGTACCTGCGCATAAGCTTCTGGTAGTCTAGATGGATAGTCATTAGTGCGCGGTCGTTGAAGCGACTTGTCGTGTTTATCTAGAGTGTCAGGGGTCCTAGGCGATTCGGGATCCGGTAGCGATACATCGTCACTGTAGATTGAAGACTTGTCGTCTTCTAGAAATGTCTTGAACTTCTCCGAGTCTGGGGAAAAGATCCCATCAGGTTGACCTTTCGCGCTCGGTAAGTCCCTATATGGAATAGCCGAAGAATCGCTAGAGGGGAAACCAAACTCGATTGCTTCGTCAAACTTCTGGGGCGAAGCTAAGTAAACTCGCAATTTCAAGCGTGCCTCGGGGTCCTGATAATGAGCAGCGCCGGGGTCGATTGAAGAAATTGATTCATGAGGAGCATGTTTCGGAGTAATAAGCGATAGCGCTCTAGACTTCCGTCGTCCAGGTTGCGAGTGGCCGCCTATCAAGGTAGCAGAGGTAGAATTAGCGGAAGGGGGTGGTTGTTGCGCGTCCTTTGTTGCTGGTCGACTCGAGGAGATAGATGTGCGACTAAAAGGGACCTTAGAAAAGGACATATGTCGACGGAACGAAGGGGACCTTGGGTCCTTTGGGGGTGTGGGCACCGATTCCCTTAAATTCACGTGGTAGTCGTCGAGAGCAAGCCGTAAATCAAGATCCTCTTCCTCATCTAGCCATCGGAAGCTATCGTAGAGCGAATCACGCTTTCCAGCAGAAGCATTGTCGCTTAGTAGAGACTCCATGCTAGGTCGCTCTGATGAAGACAATGTTGGTGGATATATTGGTGGTGGTGAAGGGCGTCTATTTGCAAGACGACCGGCCTTGAAGAATGCCTCGTCAGCAGCATCCAATATGACGCTCTGTCTCAATTGTCTAGCGACGAGGACTTGCTCCTCCCTAGTCAGGTGCTTCTCCCTGATCTTAGCGGGAAGCTTAGCCAGGAACGCGCTATCGGTAAAAATTAGGTTGTCCTGGT
Organism: Daldinia sp. EC12; assembly: GCA_002120325.1. Classification (NCBI taxonomy): domain Eukaryota; kingdom Fungi; phylum Ascomycota; class Sordariomycetes; order Xylariales; family Hypoxylaceae; genus Daldinia; species Daldinia sp. EC12. Next base: position 974,483 of record KZ112937.1, on the reverse strand, counting down.
GAGCTGGAGAGGTAATCGGTCGCTCTACTGGTCTTCCGGGGACGATAGTTCCGAGCGATGCTCCACGACGCTGATGATGTCGACGAAGCTCCTTGTCGGGTGGGCTCGAGGGGTCCAAGACACCAACAGTCTGAGCAAGACGTAAACGCTCCAAGGTGGAGAAATACTGTAGAAAGGAGGGGACAAAGATTTAGTAAAAACGTTCAAGACTTGAAGATGACTGGTAGAAGACAAAAGATTATGCGAAATATGCAGAATTCTAGGAATATGTAATGCAATATGTAATGGGAAGGGGTGAAAGTGTGCCGTGCTGCAGGAACGGGCATAGTTGACATAGAAGGAAGCACCCATGCATGCACAAAGTGCTATGAAGAACGCAGGCTTGCACTCGCAATGGCCCAAAGCGTCCAGAAGGTTGCAGTTGCAATATGCAGTAATATGCAAGGTAGTTGTGCCTGCTGCTCGATGTTGCTTGGCTAACAGCCTATAAGCGAACGGCTACCCAGCTTTCATTGGCGATTGCTTCCCAGCGTTCCTTCTCACCCCCCTTTCCAACGTCGGTACAAATGTCCCAATTGGCAGGAAACACTTGCCACGCAAAGTTGCGCCGGGCGCGTTTCTGCACTCTAGTCTTATAGACTGCCCAATCCGAACGGGACTTGAGGTAAAGAGAATAAATAAGAGACGTGAAGCCCCACAGGGTGCCGAAGGCGTGCCAATCCCGAAAGGACGACAAGGACGAAAGTATGTGGTCTAGAATGTAATCGCGTTTTACACGTGTAAACATCTGTGATCGCTTTTTTTCTTTCCCTTTTGTACCTTTTTTTTTTTTTCTCGTCTTCCCCTCACTTTGGGCCCTTTTTATCGTTGCATGATCGTGTGTAACAACCCACAAGGTAGTACTTTGATAGTGGAAATAGAGACAATACGGAGGATAAAATAGGATGGCGTAAAACAAAAAAAACAAAAAGATGAAAATGAAATTAAAATAAAAATAAAAATCATAACTCACTTTTCGCCTGATGGCTATGGGAAGGGCTTCAAATTCCTCAATTTCCTTTCGTGTGAGATGTGGATGCGGCGGTAGCGCCATGTCGCAATTGGATTGATCCCTCTCATTTTTAGTCTTTTTCCTAGCCGTACTATTGCTATTGACCGTCGTGCCTAACCATTGTCGGAGCGAACTAAGCGAGTGATGATTCGGTCCTGAATGGCCTCGGTGTGAATGCGCCTTCGGATGTTGCGCCGCCAGCTCGTGTTGCTGTCGAGCCTGATCGAGAAGGCTGTTGTGATAATCCACTGTGCTACGTAGGTCGACAGTATTGGGGCGGGCCGCTTGAATATCTGGATAGTTCCCTTCGCCTGCGAGTTTGCTATTCGCGCAATGCCGCCGCATCGTTAATGTAACAGGCCCTTGATTAATTGGTTTGGACGCCAGAAAGCATTATCTAAAGTTTGGACAAAAGAGTTTAGGAGAGTGTATCAAAATTTAGTTCAACGAAGGCATAGCTGGTTCTCAAAATCAGATATCTTTGATGTAAGCAGCAGAAAAAGAAAAAAAAAAAAAGGGGAATAATTTAGAGAAAGGAGCTGAATGTAATGAATAATAATACGAATTGCGTAGATACCAAGTGATAAAATTGAACCTGGTATTGATCCAGTGCGCAATGTTCGGAGAACCAGAAGAAGAGAGAGAGAACAGGCACTACGTCAAATGGGTAGCAGTATCACACGGGATGAAGCTCTTTGAATAAGTTGCTTGGATAAGTGCCTGACAGTGCGGTTCCCGAAAGCTGGGAATTTCAGGATCCCAGCCGTAACCTCGACTAGGAAACCTTGACCAGGGATATATTGACCGTTTTTTTGCCCTCGCCAGCCCTTGCCAAGGTATATGGTCTTTCCTGGTGACTAAGAACCATTATTGGCGGGACGGCTTAACGGGGATGAGAACCTAATTCTTATTGGGTTAGGTCAGGAACGAGACAATACTCTAAGAGGAAATAAACTGGAGAAAGCAGAACGATTCGTGGGGTTCCACCTATCAAAAACGTGGCTTACCACATTTCACCACCCGAACACCACCCGAGCAGAGCAGCACCTTGTGTCATCCAGTCGCCGTACCGAATTCAGGGAGCTTGGACCTTAGGACTCCTGTGCCCCTGGGCCTGTGCTTCCGGTCCTGTAGCTGTACCTACGCCTCCTAATGCCCACGTAAGCCAGCACTGTAAGCTAGGTACATTACATGCAGTACATGCATACTTACAAGTTATGTATGGGTACCTAATGTATGTGTAGCACAACAGGACAACAGGAACAATACATGTAAGTTACCCTATGTATTTATGTACGTGCATTCCACCTTCAACGGCATTCGTTCAATTTATTAGAAACCATACATTATACATACCTTCGTACAACATCGGCACGACGTTCTAATATTTGCTGTGATACCACGCTCAGGCACGATCAGTACTCACCTATTATGTATTACGAGATATTAAAGGAATGATGTGTAAACTATCATCACCTGTGGACGCGGCGCAACGAGCCCACATATGTACGTGCCTGTTTCATTTGTTACCCGCTCATCGCGATGCTGTCATGGTCATCCGCATAGGTATACACCCTCTATAGTTACTGTTAACTATAGAAAAGACTCTAACTACTGCATACATAATATACTGACATCTGGCGAGGTGGGAAAAAAAAAAACTATTCTATCTAGACATGTAATTCATTATTGACCTTGCGGCCATCATGCCGCTACTAGGAAACTATTTCTTAATTCTGGTTTAGCTCTCCTCTTAAGCCTTGTCAGCTGTCGGTTTATTCCGGTCAGTACGGCACGTTTCTGATTCACACACGGACCCCGAGCTCGAGACCCTGTGATAATACTACAGACTTCTGCGGCTACAACCAATGCCAAACTATCTCGTGGCCCAGATCCGAGGCCTTCATTCACAACCCCCCCTGCACTATAAATTCGACGTGGTATTGTCTCCCGTCGACCCTACTATGTGAGCTTAGTGTAGTCGGACTCCTGGAAACAGTGAGACGATGCTCTGTACTACTCTACGACAGCCGAGTTACCGAAGGTTTCTTTCAGCCTTCGGTTAGCTACCTTTTAATGAACGCACCCGCTCTGGCTCTAAGAGACGACCAGGGTCATATTCTTTCTAGAAGTAACTAAGCCAGCATCTCATGCGCTAGAGCCTGTTAGCCTCAGATCACGGTGGCTATGCGCGGTGGCTTCGATCAGACTTCAAAACATGGAAACCCGTTGCCCGCAATGCTACGAAGCAGTGTTGTCAAGTTGTACATAAGGGCACATGGCGGCATTCCATCAGATCATCATCCGTGAGGGGAAGACTACGGGTGGTGATGAGCTTTGACGGGATCGACTCTTGCCATAACTAAATCTCAAGCTATTGAGCGCGGCAATATGCGCTACTGCGAGGCTATCGCATGCGTCTGAAACGCATATCTTCTTCCCCTTTAAGCTACGCACTGACCAAACCGTCCTGATATATTTGCATGGCAAGAACATACAATTCAGCGGGCTCCGGGATTGAACTTGGAGGCTCAGATAAAGTTAACTTGCATTTAAACATAGTCAATGCCTGACCATAAATAAACTAAATATTCTATTAAAGGGGAGATCATACTACCTTGACTCCTCCAAGATAGAATGCTTATGGGGCGCCGTGCCGATATATCTCCAACGAATACGAAAACAAGATAGCTCAGAGTTAGAATCCGGAACTAAACTACCTATTCGATCATAAGAATAGGTATGTTAACCTAAATCTCTAAGTCTGGTCGAATAAAAGCAGCGCTAGAGCCAACAGCTACGATTCTTTCAAAGAAATGTCACTTTAGTGAGCGGTACTATTTAGTAAGTGCTTTTGGATTATGACCGCACTTATACCTAGGTCCTTAATATTATCATTTGACCCAGTTGTCTGTTATAAACTAGTTACATGTACCTATCTGTGCGGGTATTGCATTGTACTATTCTCTAGGTGTCTGTATGTTACGCCACCTGAACGTTATATTAGGTAGTTTAATAGTTATAAACTTCCATCCCATAGACGGTTTGTCTTTATGAGGAGGCAGTAATCTCCTGTTCTAAGTGGGACCATTTCTTCGTAGGACCATGAAGAAAAAGAAAAGAAAATCAAACCTAAACTGTCGTCTATGTAGGGGAAAGGATTACACGAAATCTACAGTTTGCAACAGCAGAAGATTGAAAAATGCTACCTGAGCAAGGAGAAACTGTTGACCCTGTTCACTGATAGATTCGGATGGAGTAGCTACGATGTTGACGTAGGTAAGCACCGCTTAGATTCAGCCCAGGCTATTTTCAATTTGCTAACGATACATGTCCCAGGAGACCTCGGATAACTACGTTCTGCCCATACCGCATGAGCTTTCGAGTATATGTATATAGTATCACTGGAGTTCTTCGACGAATCACAATTCACTATGTTCAATTACCATTAACATGAGAATATAGTCCGATATAGAACTACTCCGTTCTTCCTAATCGCACAAGTCGGGGAGTCGCCGGATAATGCGTAGAGCGACTCCGTCGGGATGAGGAGCGAGCCCAGAGACCGCCTAAAAGCAATCTTAGTAGAAAACCACGAGCCGGAATGGTACTACCGCGTACTCGTCTAGAAGTCGTGCTCAGCGAGCACATCTTATGGAAATACAAGTAGCAAGGAGTTATTAAGGCGGTACAACCCGGGGAAAAGAAGATATTTGCTACGCTTGTAATGATGCGAAGGGAGCAAGAAATAGTCAGTTTTATCGAGAATAATCACATGCGAGACCAGCCACTGGATGGCAAGCTTCTACTTAGCAAACCTGACCTCTTTTTCATACTAGGCGAAGTCGATGGAGAGCTTTTTTTTTTTTTATTACCGTGAGCAATGGATTGTATCAGTTCCGTACTTTCGTGGCGATGCATCCCGCCGCATATTCGACCGGGCGACTATTCTTCTCTTCAAAAAGAATAAGAAGGTAGGTTCCGGTGCTTTTAGCACCGTCTTCGAGTTTAAGCTAGAACCCGAGCATCATGGAAACCCCTTTTATTTATCCATGCCAGCGGTAGTTCCCTCCCGTTTCCCTACTCGCACATGGTATATACAAAACACACATATGTCATAGGACTTCACCGTGGTTCGGAAAGAGTTAGACCTTACGACCAATAACGAGAATGGCCAAAGTCTTGGGTCGGAAGATTATATACTGTTGCTGCTCCGTCTTATAAAGCATCAGAATTGGGGGTGATCTACGATGGCCTCCAGCGCAAGAGCGTCGGCCAGTCTAGTGACGCCTGGGCATTAGAGTGTGTACTTTCTGCAGTCGCTACGTACATGACACGAGGCTCCAATGGTATTGCTGAGTTCGAGTAGAGGCGCAAGCATAAACTCCACAATTGGACAACATTCACATATTGTATCATATTATCCAACCTCAAGATGCGAAGTTAAAAAATATGCTTATTGCGTGGAACTGTGAAGTATATCTCGATATCATCGCCATTCTGCCTAAGTATTGAATACCCCTAGGTTAGTCTATTACGTCCTCCTTATTCCTCGTCCTCAGTATACCCAAGAAACAATTTGACCTAGACCCATATATGCCTTCGATACCCTGCCTGGTACATACCTATATATACCTTTCAAGAGGCCCACGCCATAACCTAAGAGCTAGGTAGCAGAGTATCAATCGGATCATAATACTTATAAACCTTCCCGACCTTCGCCTCCTCCGTCAGCGCCGGCTGCGTGAAGGTCGAGATGCCCGTCGTCCGGTCGTACGACTCGCGGAGCGCAGCGGGCCTCTTTCCCCCGCCCTCGGGCAAGTCGACAACGAATTTCGGGATGAAGAACCCGGCGACGGTGCCCTGGATCGCGGATTCCAAGTCCAGGATCGTCCGGAGCGGCGTGCGCAGGTGCTCGATCTTCTTCACCATGTCGCACTGGTAGACATAGTACTGTTTTTTGTTAAGGAGAGTTAGTAACTTCGTTATTGAGCGCTTTGGGAAAGGGGGAAAGGGGAGAGGGAAACTTACCGGTTGGATATTCATCTTCGCTAACCTCTTGACAAGTGTGCTCATTGTTTCAATATTATCGTTGATACCCCTAAGCAGCACCGTCTGGTTGCGCACTGTCATGCCCGCCTGCATTAGTTTGAGACTAGCCAGCTCCGTGACCCACGAGATCTCGTTGGGGTGGTTGAAGTGCGTGTGCAGCGCCATGTGCTTTCCCGCCCTGCGCGCCTTATCCGAGACGCGGATCAGAGCGTCGGTCCACGGATCCGCCTTGTCGATGAACCTGTGCGGCGACACGGCGAGGCCCTTGGATGCGATCCGAAACCGCTCGATGTTCTTCATGCCGATGAGCCGGTCTCCGATCCACTCTAGCATTTCCGGTATGAGGTAGAAGGCGTCGCCGCCAGAAACCACGATGTCGTGGAGTCCTTCTCGGCTCTCGATGTATTCGAACGCGTTGTTGAGCCTGTTGCGCGTCACCCGGAAGGACTCTTTGGTCACTACCTCGGTGTCGCCTCCGACCCCGTAGGATCTGGTGCAATATATGCAGTACGTTGGGCAGACGTTAGTCGCTTCGACTGTTAGCAGTGCTTCAAAGTAGATGTGTTCAATAGAATCATACGGAGCAGTAGTGCTTTGTCGGGGTAGCGATGTACGAGACCGGGGACTGGAGAATCTTTCTGCTCGTGTAATGAGTCGAGCTCTAATGCAGGATGATCCGGCATCATTATAGATCTTAAAGGAATAAATTGTTGGAAGATGGGATCGTTCGCCGGATCCTTCCAATTCATCAAGCTTAGGGGGTATGGCCTATCCCAAGTTAGAGAGCCCAAATAGTTCAACTAGCCAATAAATCCCTTTAATGGCTATGTGTTCTGTACAAATCAGGGGGACTTACATGACACGAACGGACATGGTAGCCTCCCTCATACCACTGACAACATCTCCCATGAACTCGTCTCGGCTCTGCATACCCCCTATTCTATGGTGTCGAGGAACCTCAGCAGGTAGTACATTGTCCAGGAAACTCATTACATTGTTGGGTAGCAGCCGGCGATCGCGACCTAGCTTGGCTTCGACGACGTTCTGGAGCGTTTAGCGATTGCGAGGAAGAAAGAAGGACGCTACACCTACGTTGACACCCCATTGCCAAGACAGGAACTTTTCCCTTGGCACATCCTTCCATAAAGGAATGGCACGCCAGAACTCGTCTTCCGGTTCGGTGAGGGTTGTTGGCTGTGATACAGGTGGTAAAGGAAGATCATAGGCGGACTCTGATGCGAACGAACGCCGAGGATGGGCGGTAGACTTTGTTTGTGTTAAGTAGGATGAAGCCCGGGATATGCTCAGTGCCCCTTTGCCATAAAGGAGGACCCGAGGACCGAGGCGAATAGAGGGGGACATTATTTGTTTAGGGCGTTACGTTATGGATCGATTGATGGTGCGGCAAGTAGATATTCTTCGTAGTCTTTATCTCTACGACTTAATGACATAGTTTATGAAAGTATTCTAGTAAAGATGACTTCGAGTTCTTCGAAGCTATTGTTATATAACAATAGTAATTAGTGCTATAGCCTCAACTCCACGGGATATTTCGGGTCATCGCTGCCATAAGTCATTTTGATACAACACCATGCTGCCATCCTATTTCTCCAGGGCCGGGTCCACGACCAACTCCAGCGCCGACTCCAACACCAACAGCCACGCTGTAGTCGGCGAATAGGTTGCATATCCCAAACCTGCCAGTTGTCTAGATCGAGATCATGGCCGACGGCAATACAAGAGATAGTGTCTTTAGAGTCTAAAAGAGCAGTTTACTCCGTATTTCTGACCCGGTCCAGAGGACTGGGTTCGTGGTACGACCCCTATTTGCCGACTTTAGATATGATGCGTAGGACCCTCACGGTACCCATTAATCAATAATATGATGGTCAATGTTACCGCTTGGTTGGTACCTTAGGTAGCTATAATAACATACCTAGTATGGACGCAACTAGCGGAAAGTGTTGAGGTAAGAGGCTGCTTACCTACCTATGTTTGGTGTATCCATCAAACAGGATCTTTCGACTCTGTATGGTATATTCTACATATACCTTAGGTTGCACGTAAGCCGTGGTGGATAACTCAGAAAGCGAAATTCTAGGGAGCGAAAGACGATCATGCTGATCATTAGAGTCCCGGGTAGTACGTCCCGGTATGAATGTTTATGCCGCTCCTATGGATCGAGTAGGATAGCATTGCGGGATAAACTATGTAGTATGCTACCGCCGGTTGATACTATTCCCCATAAAGGACGTATAGACCACCAGCCTCTGCCCCTGAGCCTCTCTTTGGATGATTGTACTTTATTTGGCGGGTATATCGCCAGCCCAGCTCGACAGAGGAGCATTGCCAGCTAGCCTTCCCCCCTTGTTAGTGTTAGGTGGACATAATTCTTCATCAGGTTGGGCTGTCTTGGCTTTCCATGGCCGTGGGATTTCCCTATGTCACCTTAGGCAGGTGTCCACTATGAACCAGGGGGACTAGCCGTAGTCCAGCCTGGATACTCCAACTTCAGCATTGCCTTTACTAGTCTAAGGCGATTTGGCAGTGGACCTAAGCAGGTGCGTCCAGTTGTCTCACTTAGCAAAGGTTACGAACGACTATTCGACTAACTCGTATCATTATCAACTCGGTTACAATATGTGCCATAACCGCCCAATGTTACCATTAGTTATCATTGTTATCCCCCAGTTCTCTAGGGAAGACTTCCTATATGATCCCCGAAAACCTGCCCGCGGGATAGTCAGACGAAAGCAAACTCTAATTAGTAACTTCCATACTAATGCATCTTAACTGACTCCTTCATGCAGTTTAGTTACATCCGAGAGTATGTATACGATGTCCGCTTATGACCTTGCCGCTGTAGACTGACGGCAGGCCCCCTTGTCACTATAGGGGAGTCACGCTGTTTCTCTCAGCTGCTGATTGGATTCCGACAATGTGGCAACGATGTATACTATCTTCTCTAAGTGGAGTTCAGCTTATAGGTTTACACAACGCCAAGTTCGAGGGTAGATTGAATGGCCCCATACGTAGGAGTTCTCTCGTGCTAGCCATGGCGGCTGTTACTCTGGCCCGATAGCACTCTCCCACTACTTTACGATCTGCCGGGCCGAGAGGACGTATCAGTAAAATACAAGCGACGAATGAGCGTTGTTTAGTGTTAGTACCCATACGAGTAACAGGGAACTTTTTTTTCCCTTATAGCGCTTGAGGTGCCTCCATCGACGCCCCTGTGCCTGGATGATAACACATTTAGCAATTCTAACGTAACTAGGACCCAGTTACGTTATGGACGTGTTGTTGGCATGATCTGATCTGATCGATACTACATGTTGGCGGCTCTGTCGAAAGCATAATAGCGACATAGCTTGCAGTATGCATGAAGTTTCGACAATGACATGGTTAGTGCCGCGTAGATGTATCTATTCCCCTGTCTCGGTCACATACCGTAACCTTGGAGCAGACAACGAAATGAGCAAATCCCGTGCGGGGTTCTTCATGAGCTCTCATCGTGGGTAAAAGTGACCTGGTTATGTTTCGGCAAGGTGAGAAAGCCTGATTGGATATGCAAGAATATACCAGGGGGGTCAGATCGAACTTCTTGTGAAGCGAGGTTAGCCCGGGAAAACGTTGCAGATCGAGTGATGGGTTACGCAAAAGACCCTGATGAAGAACACCGCCCGTATGGTCCCTCTGGGGGAGCAGAGCCGCTATCACAATATAACCCAACAAGTATTACCTTGACTACCTTGACTACCTTGACAGACTACGGCGGATGGAGGACCGGAGGTCGGCTTTGGGCATGGCGCGCGCGGGCCGCTAAGGTAGAATTCGAATATGGGTTCCCGTAGGATTCGTCGGTGGAGTCCCCTTGCCAACAGATGACTGCATACATACTAGGTACGCAGCCGAGCGCGGAATGGAAGCTGATTCGCCAATAACTTTTAACTGTACGATACTATTGGTCAACCTTTGTTTTCAATAACATGGGGTTCCGTCCTGGCGGGTTCAGTAGCTTCTGCCAAAATGCAACCCAGTAGACGTGTTACTGTACGGTAGGGTTCGAATCTCCCATCGTTATGGGGTCTATCCAAGACCTTCATAACAGGGTTAGATAAATATGGAATGCGTTCGTCATATGCCCCCCCTTTTTTTGAATAGCTCGGGTTATTATACCCAATCTATCGGTTTCGGTTCCGGGGGATGCTGTGTCACAATGGGGTTAAGCATCATGATTACCTATTGCCTGGGTCGGCCTGCCATGGATTGGAGCTATGCAGATGAAATTATCTCATGAGGCTCTAATAGACCGACCCGTACGGGTTCTTTGTTGTCGAGTCAGGGACTCGGACGGTGCGGGCCGCTTTCTGCTTAGTATTCCAAAGCCTTTCCCGGTTCAATCTAATACTCGTCCCGGTAGTCTGGTAAACCAAGTAATTATGGGGGTACATTATGCCAACATATTGGGCTGCATTGTCTCTTTATACGAGAAGAAAGTAGTCGCTTGGATTAGTTTCATAGCTTTCCTATCACAACTCCAACTGCCAACAAGTGGAAATCGTATAGATCAACTAACAGTGACATCGGTAAACTAGTGCATAGTTAACTTCATTTTGTTGTGCGTCCGTGCTGCATTAGTGTCTCGTGAGGAGAAACGAAGAGAACATGTGAGGGTGTCTAGAACATGTATGTGCCTTCGTTCCGAGGGCGCTAACGGCCTGGTTCTGTCCCGATTGTAAGGTATCTATGATAGACATCATCTTGCTGAGGAGTGAGCCAACGTGATAGCACCGTATAGTGCTGAGGGTTCATCTTTATTAATTATGGGACGAAAGCGATCCTGTTGTAGGTCCGAACGAGTTAATATGGCTTATTTCGAAGTGGTAAGTGGCTTCGGTGTGAAAGCTTTGATGATACTACGCAAAATGTGTCTAGATTTGATTGGGAGGTGGGTACGTTCCCTGTTTTTTTTTTTTTTTTTGATGGCGACGATTACATCGAGATCCCAGTTCTCGCTGTCTTGCTGTCTCGCTGTTCTCCGTAATCAAGCACACCTCCAACTTCATCGGTAAGATAGTAACAAGGATGTTGGAGATATTTTCATGAAGCTAAACTCTAGGTTCTACGATCTACCCCCTATCCTCACCCTAAGGCTAAAGGAAGATAGAATCTAGGACGTAGGTGATGTTATTCATCTCTCGGTAGAGTAAACTTAGCCCAAAGCATATGGTGCATTATGTTTACTGTTCTTAAAGGGTCAGTTCACCGGGTCCTGCCTTGGCTAACCGTCGTTGCCACCACCAGAATAGCAATACCAATCGAATTAATTATTGATACCTTGGAGAACAAACTCTTGTCCTCTTGGTAAAAGGGGGACAGGTCGTGTATAGGCTTAACCTGAGTGGTTAATATGGATGACTGGGAAGGCCTTAGAGGTGAGGGAGGAGTGATGAAGTAGGATGATTACGGGATTTGACCTGTCATCCCTCACTCAATACGTATCCGGGGTTCGGAATCAGGTAGCTCCCCGAGCGTTCCTCGTGGTGATATCTCGGCCATTCTCATGCGTAAATCCTCTTCTACTGAGCGGGATACTCTCTGTGGCATGAAAAAGCGATCTATATTGGCTGGTGGGTCGATTTAGTTGACACCGGGGACGCAAAGCGCAAGTTCCTGTCGTTACATAAAGTCAAATCTGCAGCGTCAGGTGCATAAAGATATATATATTGTGCACTACGGTGTATTCCCGCCAGTTGCTAAATAGGGGTAGGTCAGGGTGGTGCTGTACATCCCCAATAGAGGAGTTCTGTGACGGCTGACCAACTCCCCTTGCTTCCCTCTCCCGGCATAAGACATACTAAGCCAACAAGTATCGCATGTAGGTAAAATCTTCAGGTACGTAGGTAACTTGAAATTCTGTAGCGCACTTTCAAGTGCCGGCTTTTAGAATACGAAGAGGTACAGGCCCCTTAGGTAGTAACCAAGGCATTCCCGATGCCATCTTAACTTGAAAACTTTCCAAGGCCAATAGCAACCGACAGGACACATTAACCATGCTTTTGCTGTGAATTGACGTATACATTGATCATGATGTTATCTCTCGTCTCTTGTGGTTAAGGAGTTGTAAGCCCTGCTTGTTTACAGGATGCTTTAACATTAACTAGGTAGTATAGGGGCATACAAGCCCCAGGGTCGAACATTACAATTTCGCTTGTGAACGTTTTGGAAATGGCAATGGTTCCTTTGTATTTGCTGCCAATGTCGGTATCTTTATGATCGAACCGTGTCAATCCAATGAAGCGTTGAAGCCCTGGTTCTACCCCGTGAAATATTCTCCAAGTTCCCAACCAACTCCCCTTTCAAATCCAGATCGCTAATGACTCCGTAATATCACTTAAAAGATTTTGTTCAGCCTCGAGGCGAAAGATATTTTCCATCAAACCAAAACATTCCGACCAAGTACTCCTATCGCTGTTGCCGAATCCCTGAAGAAGTCGTTTTCGAGTCGCTGATTATGTCCTCCCGATAAAAACCTTATGATAAACGCCTTGTGGCTCAAAGCCTATTCCAACCAAGAGCCTCAGAATCGTAACCAAACCCGTATCCAAGCAAACCCTATACAACTCCAGCGAAGCGTCGAGGTCCAGAAGGTGTCCCATGCAAGTGTAATATATATATATATATATTTCGTATTTCGCGTCCCGAACAACATATGCAAAATTCCAACATCCCAACCCTTATAGTTGCACCAATTAACGCCGCTCGGCTTTGATTCCATTCATAGGTAGTCATCATCGAAGCCAAAAAGAATAGTAATCAATATTGCCGTTAGGGTCCGAAACTAATTGATGTAAACGACACAGATTGTGATAGTTGCGATCCGGGGGCGGATTGGCGTCGAAATAGCCGACTCTTACGTCGCGGTGCCCGACCGTTGTTTGTCTTGGGGGCTGCGAAGACTTTTTGTAGTTGATCGAGGGCATTTTGGTCACCCGCTTGATCTTGCGTGGTGGTTCCGAGGTCTCCTCGTGGGAATCCGGGTCCCTCTCGGACTTGCGTTTTGTTCCAGTGCCTCCGATTGAGAGATGCTTCAAGCCAAACACAAACTGACTTAGCTCGTCCGACGGAATTGGCGTAGTGTATTCCCCCATGTCATCCAGCAAGGATGTATCAAGTGTTTTGATATCCGTGTCCGTGCCCGTGTCCATAGGGGTATCATCAGTCATGATGGCGTTTTGATCACTGTGATTCTTGTAGTAAATAGGCTTTATATCTTGGGACCAAGCCGTTTTCAAGCTATCCATTCTGCCAGAATCCCATTCAGGTCTACCCCAAATAGATCTTATGGGGTCCCTTATGGTAGAGGACCAATCCAAACCCACTTGATTCATTGAAGGGCGTCTTCCGGGGAAGCATAGCCTCAGGAGGGTCTTGGACAAGTGCCTACTAGCCCCTGCTAGAGTGAGCGATGAACGACTTGGTAGATAGAAGTATGAAGTCGATCGAAGGGACTGATGTCCAGAGCCAGAGGGGAAAGACCGAGCATCCATTGGAATGGGCCGAGTATCTCTGTTGGAAGGCATGATGTAGTGAGCTGGTGTAAACTGATATAGTATAAAGTAAACCGAAGTAAAGTAGAGTAATGTGGATGGTAATGTATCATAATTCGGACAGAAATTTCTACAAGGGCGACTCGTTAGGGGTGATCGTTTCGATGTATTGAAGGCAAGTCGAGAGAAGATGTTTTTTTGTGGGATAGAAAGGAGATACAGTGAAATATAGATTAGACTTATGGCGCCATGACATATAACTCTGCTGGATAGCTGTTTCTGTGTCGTAAACAAGAACAAACGCCAGAATAGAATTAGGGGTTTCATTATAGTTTGTTCTTAGACGAGATGGGTGATTGAGCGCGAACGCGTTAAGGTTATGTCATAACGCCGCAACGATAGCGAGGGAATAGGGGGTGAGGGTGAGGGCGAGAGTTACAACGAAGGTCTGCGGTTTTATTCCCCTTTCCCCTTTACATAGACATTCCTACTCCGGCCTTAGAGTTTATGTTTGTCATATGGCAGCTGGATATCCCGCTCTGTGGGTTGTCTCTAGTATCTATGGCCTACTAGGTCATAGCAATGTTATACTTTTCATATAGTTAGGTTGTTGCGAGGCTGAGTCGCCCAATGCGAGGAACCGGCTTCCTTCACGGTATTATTGGGTCTAGAGTAATCAACGGACAGAGATATAAGCTAAAAAGGATAGGCCGTCGCTCCAAACGGCACTAGAGGCACGTCCCCTAAGTATTCGGCATGATACATAAAGCTCAACCACGATCACTAGAAAAGGGTCTTATGATTTGTCTCTTAAGTTATGAACAGTCATCGATAAAAGATAGAACTAATACGACAAGAGCTACTACTCTCCTTTCTAGTCAACCCTTATGTATCAGCAATGAAGATGGAAGCATGGTTGTACAGCTGTACGCCAGTTGAGGGGATACATCCTAAGATAACGACCATTTATTATATCGATCATAAAATCTAAGGCTAACTACCGGGCTAGCTAATTGCTTCCAACCGAAACATCAGAGAGCTGTATCTCGTGTCTATGGTATAAGTTGGTTGTTCCTGGGATTACATATTAATAGGATTTGAGGCTCTGCTTAGCTTTTTTTTCCCTGAAGGATATTTTTACTTTAAGGTGTAAGAGCTCCGGCCCATGGGGCGAGTTAATCGCACGTCAATGTAAAAATTGAATGTCAGATGCCATTTAGGTGATGTGGCTAATCACCTAACTCATCCCAAATTTGCAAGACTCGGGTCTCTATAACTTTACCTTGCATAAAGACGCCTATGTAGTACTACTATTGTTAATGACAATAGCTCCTAAGGTACCAAGGCCTGTATCCTATGGATCGTGTGTGCCCTCATAAATGTAGATCTTCCGCCTGTCAGAAGGGCGGCGCCAAGCATAGAAATAGACCTTGGAGGTCCAAACGCACTAGATCACTCTAGTTTTGTAGAGTTCTATGGGCCGTTAGTTTTTGCTTTGAGGTACACGTAGAAGCGAGATACATACCCGAGATAATCTTCCTTGATGCTACCAATTGCCCATAGCTCACCGACTTCGGCTCGCGTGCCCACAATCTTGACACGAACCTGTGTGTTCACCTCGATTGTGGTGTCCTCGTTGTTAGTGAATTGAGGCGGTGTAGCGTTCGGATCCCATTTGACTTCTTGTGGAATCAACTTGACAAGGGCTGTCAACTAACATCACACGTGTGGGATGTCAAGGGGACTACTTACGTGGGTGGAAACGAAGATCCGAAGCGGTCCCGCCTCGGCAAAGAAGCCATGCTGGTTGACAGAGACTACTATGGCATCCATCTTACTTACTTAGCAAAAGTTTGCGGTGTCAAAGCTCAGTTGAAAAACCTACCGTTTCGCCCTTGAAAGGACGCCAGACCACGGCACGATAGCCAACAGTAAATTCAGCGAGGCCACTTCCAGGGAGAATTCGACCTTCTGAGATGTCGAAAGTATCCATGATGGAAATGATGTAGTAGCTTCCGGTACATGTGCCTTCAACATCCTTAAGAAGCTTTCCTGTGACCAGCTCGTGCATGTTTTTGCCGAAGTAGGAAGGGTGAAGGGTAACCCTTCGCTCGAGATTGTAGAGAAAGAACATGTTGACGACTCTACGTGCTTGCGCTAGGTAATCTAATCGACGGGGGGCGAGGTCGTAAAATATGTCTGAATGGCGTTGCTAAAGGCGATGTGTTCGGGTGATTGTTCGTCGGAGAAGTAACGCCACTACGATGCGCTACAGCGATGGGCGAAGTGTGATCTCTGGCGGGGTCCAAGCTGAAGTGGAGGCAGGGGGGGCCAAAGACCAAGCAGGAATGAATAGGTATTGACGTGACGGAGAGACTCGTAGGAGACGGGATGGAGTGGATGGGAGTGGATGGGATTGGATGCTAGAAGGTAGGCCGAGGTAGTGCAGACCTTGAGCCTCCTTGAGCCTCAAAATCGGCAATCCAGGGTATCATAAAATCATCAAGAAATGCAAGAAGAACTATTGAAGTTAGTAAAAAATTGCGACAACGTAAAGTAGGTCCTTATGGCGCGATGATGAATGCGACAACAGGGCTGAAAGAAAATTTGGTGTAGCCTCAAGAAGGTCTTGAATGTTGAAAGGAACGAGTCGCGTCTGGTTTAGTAACCTTCAAGTAACCCTGGATCTTATTGGCCTTAGTGCAACCTGGGGGGGACAAAAAGGCACGGCGACCCACTTCTATAGCTGTACATGTACTATACATAGCATAGTATTGTACGGTCTGTACCTAGGTAGGTACCTTATGCTAGGTGATACATGTACCTAGTTAGAGGTAGTGATGTACATCTCTACCTAGGTGAGTACAGTACTAGGTTCCGGTGGATCTAGTAAATTATCAATTCACCGTAATTTCATTATTAAAATTTTTAAATATTTTAAATATTACGATTTTTTAAATAATAATTTATAAATAAATTGTTATAAATTGTTTGAAAATATTTTAAACGTTTATATTTTTAAATTTTTAAAATATAAAAAATAATTAAAATTTTTAAATATTTAAATCGATTTTAAACGTTTATAAAAATTTATAAAAATTAATAAAAAAATATAAAATACGTATATTATATTAAATAAATAAACGAACGTAATTAAAAATAATAAAAATATAAAATTATTTTTAAAATTTTATAATTTTATAATTTTACGATTTTATAATTATTATAATTATTATAAAATTACGAAAAAAATTATAAAATTATAAAATTATAATAATTTTTAATTTTTAATTTTTAATTAATTAATTAATTAATTAAAAAATTAATTAAAAATTTAAAAATTTAAAAATTTAAAAATTTAAAAAAAAAAAAAAATAAATCGTTATCGAAAAAAAAAATTTTTATATAAATAATTTCGAAAATTTTATATATAAATAATTAAATTTTTTATTAAATTTTTTATTAAATTTTTTATTATTAATAAAAATGATAAAATTTATAAAAAAATTTAAATATATAAATATTTAAATTATTTTAATCATTTAAATTATTATAATAATTATTATAATTATATATTTTAAAATTTTTTAAACGTTTAAATAAAATTAATTATTAAAAATATAATAATTATTAATAATTATTAATATTTATGATTTTGAATATTTATATGAAAAAACTGTAAAAAGACGGTTTATTATTTTTAAGTCATTTATTGTTCCCAACGGAACCTGGTACTATAGCTGGTGCTTCATGTTTTAAGTTAGGTACATGTAGTGTATGCAAGTTGAAGCTAGGCGTTACAGCCTCGCAGGGAAAACCTCGGTTTCAGTTCGGTATCACAGCACCGAAGTCATTGATAGATGCACAACGTCGTCACTTATTACTCATTCCCGTCTACCTAGGTTGTCCTACCTTAAGTCACTTACATGTGCTTAGCTCCCCGTCGGGCTTGTCTTAACATAGAAGCTTACATACTTTGTACAATTCAATTGAAGTTACCACTAGTTATACGTAGCTAAGCAACCCGACCTGTGTATAAGTCAGTGAATACATAAATACTACATACTACCTACCTAATTAATGCTTGAATGATGATGCCCCACTTCCACTGCTCCTCACCTTCCGTTATGGCCGATCACTAAAAAGAATAATTATTTCCATCTACGGCGGAGTCTTTTTTTTTTACATCTGAACTTTCGACCTCGAAATTATTCCGTTCTCTACCCACACGACCATCGACCATCCGAGGTTACGCGACTTAAGCTAAACCAAACCCATCACCAACCTCTACCTTCGTTTAGCTATCATCATGGCACTCAACCTCGAGAGGCAACTGACCTTTGTAAGTTTAATAGTTCTGATTAACTATTAATAGGTTTAGAAATCAATGGTAAAAGACTAACTGCGCTTCTACAGTATGGCGCCTACCATCACAACTCGGTTAATATCGCCATTCACATGATCTGCGTGCCTTTACTGTTATTCTCTGGTTTCGCATTAGTACGTTGCTCTTCTGAGACACCCCCTATGTTTCTCACATTAACAAGTATAATCGTTCGCGACAGGCCGCAAATTCAGGAACTCTCATCCCTTTACCTAAGTATTTGACGATACCTCATCTCGACCTCAACCTCGGCACCCTAGCCGCATTTACGTGGGGCGGTCTCTACGTCCTCCTTGAGCCTGTTGCCGGAACCATCCTCGCGCTACTATGCCTTGGAGGCACCGCGGTCACTAACACCATTTTTGCTCAAAACCCGACCTTGACGACCCAAGTCGCGCTTACGGTACACGTAGTATGTTGGCTACTCCAATTCGTCGGCCACGGTGCGTTTGAAGGTCGAGCGCCTGCCTTGTTAGATAATCTGGTCCAGGCCATTTTTCTGGCGCCCCTTTTCGTTTGGCTAGAGTTCCTTTTCAAGTTTGGCTACAGAAGGGAACTGCAGAGTCGCGTTTCGAAAGCCGTTCAAGTGGAGATTGCCAAATTCAAAGAGCGAAAAGCCAACGCCGCGAAGAATGGGAAGGCTCAATAAGCGCGAGGAAAGTAATAATGGGAGTGCAAAAACTCACGTTAGTGGCAGCCTTCGGGCTATATGAGAAGTATGGGCCAATTGAAGCGTCCGAAACTACCATTGTGCGCATCCAATGAGATGTCGCCTATAATGAGGATTCCCGGATTGGGATACTAACTAGAAGAAAGATGTTCGGCGAACTACAGGATCGATGCTTTACAACTAAAGCCGACCGAGAGACAAGGCTTGCATTTGCGATGGCGATAGGAGTTTGAGCGGTAAGCCATGGCCAAACCTCATTTACGTAGTGCTCTTTACTGCTGCACATGGATGTATATAAAATCCGCATAGGCACCTAAGAAATGGGGGAGGACACTCTCGACGCGTGGTCCCTCCCGGCCTATCATCTTAGACATATAGAAATCAAAACGAACCAAAATTACAGAGAACAATACGTATTCCAGAACACACGCGCGCACATGCAAGCTCTAAAAACGGAGTTTTTATTAGTTAACTAGACTTTGCAAAGAAGCCGCCCTACCGACCCTATATAATATATACTAGATGAAGAGAAATAGTGCCGATACATCGTCACATGTGTATAAGATACCTCGGAAAGAGAGAAATATATATATATACGTATACGTATACGTACCTAAAATTCATTGTGTGCCTAATAGCCTTTGGGGTAATGTACCTAACTTACTGTTACTAGCAGTCATCACGGCAAACCCGTCAAGATTCGACACTGTTCAGAAGTAGTTCCCGCCATTTAGCGTCACGAGCCGCGCGTCCTGACAGACGAAGCTCTCGTCAGAAGCATTATCCGTGAGCCGGAGCGGGCTGGCGATCCTACGTAGCGTAGGGTTCCGGTACAGCCCTTTGTTGCGCTGCGGAGGAGGCTTCAGAGGAGGCTGGAGACTGGGCGTTTCCACGGCCCTCTCGATCGAGGGGTGGTAGCTGGCGGCGAAGCGCTGCGCGTTGAGGTACACCTGGTATTCGGGTATCGGAGTGGAAGGGGGCTCAGTGAGAGGCGGGTCAGTAAGAGGCGGGTCAGTGAAAAGGGGATCAGCGGGTGGTTTGGGAGGCTTCGGGGGAGGACGCGGGGGAGGACGCGGGGGAGAAGGTGTGCGGCGGACCTTGTAGACTTTGCCGGGTTTGTGCCGGAGCCGCGGATGTTTATTCGCGGGAGGAGGTGGCGGTGCCGGCGGTGGGCGTCCCTGGCTAAAGCTATCCCGAATTTGGCGCATCCATGTGCGCTGTCGTGAATCTTTGGGAGGCGGCGTCGGAGGGAGGGGCTTGGAACTAGATGCTCGAGAGAGACTTCTGCCCCTGGGGGAATTGTTCTTAGTAACTCCCTGACGGCGCCGCGGGTCACGGTTCGGTGCTGGCTCGACCGGCTTCCTGAGACGGCGCGGGGTATTCGAGCCGGCAACTTCTTTTACATGTGCAGTTGCATGAGGTTTCCGCTCATCCTTTTTAACTGGACTCGTCCCCTTTCCCTCGTTTCTATCCGTGGGCTGCCTGTTGGCGGACGCATGATGCCTATGCTCAGGTTTACGCTCATGGTGCTTATGCACACGATCTTTCACTGAACTTTGTATGCGTACTTCTGACTTATCCCTTTTCTGCTCCGCTTTACGGTGAGTTCGTGTACCGCTGGTTGCCCTAGGCGGACTCACTGGCCGCGCTCTTCCCGCGGCACGGCGGTAGTGATCTCTCTGCGCTAGATTCTCTGGCTCGTAATATAACCCTGGTATCCATACGCCCTGTTGCGCATGTCCGTCTGGTTTGCTATGCGACCTTTCGGTCAAGTTCTCGCTTCTTCCACGATGTTCTCTGGAGTGATATTGGTATTCATCTCGTACGCGAGGGTGACGGACCGTCAAGGCTCCATCCCCAATTTGGTTACCTCGCAGCTGGTCGTTCTTGACCGAGCATGCTGGGCAGAAGAGTGCCGGCTCTCCATAATGAGGAATAACACGTCCACAGTTTTTCTTTCCTCTAACACTACTATTGAAAAGACGCCCGAAGAATCCATTCGCCTCGCTCTGTTGCTTGTAGTACGTAGGACAATGAATGAGATTCCTCGAGACGTGGTGGCATTCGCTATACTCCTGGTTCCAGAGTTGACACATCGCGGGATCGTATAAGCGTTTGAATAGAAATTGTTTGACCGCTGTTTAGGTAGTTTAAGTAACATTGTTCACAATGGTTCTTCGAGAACCTACTCGTTGAGGAACAAGACAGAGGCCTTCTATGGCCGAACAAAGCCCATTGTCCAGCATGTCTTAGTAGGCATTCATTATACAACTTGTTAAGTGAATAACGGTGTTACAAGACAAGGTAATAGAGCAGAAACAGACGCGTGGTTCCTGATCAGAGCACTTGAATAAGAACATTCTCTCTATATCATCACACTATTCTATTGTTTGACTATAATGATATTGTCAGGGACTAATGGGCCGTACGAACAAGGGGGCGTATTGTTTAGATGTCCGAAAAACTATTTAGACATTATGCCCAAGCCACTTACGGCGATCATCAGACCTCACTTTGTCCTCAGACCAGTCCTCTCTTAATCGGTTAATTAATCAATCAATCAGACAGCAAAACAAGCAAAAATGGGGCGTTTTAACGTATCCAGCGTCGCCGAACGGGTTAAGCAGAGTATCTCGAAATATTTCTCATCGCCTCGACAGGAGGCAACCAAGGAGGTGGTAATCCAGGAGGCGAATATTCCTGCAAAACAAGGACTCGTTACCGACCCTCAGATTAGTAACCGTTGCTGGATCTCGCACCCCAAGCACTGTGGAAAGTTTCGCGAGAACCTACCTACGGGCTACAATGACGAGGTCGATGAGCACCCAAGCTCAGTGACACCCGTCCCTCAGGAGAAGCCTCAACCGCACAGAACCATCTCAGAGCCCATCACCCACGCTGAACGCAAGCCTTGGTGGCTTATCACTGACGATGAGCTTCGTGAGGAGTACGAGCAGTGCCGGGCGAAAGCCCCCAAGGTAAATCCCAACTTCCTCTGGTGTGATCGCCGGAGCAGCCTGGACCAGAACTCGATACTCGCTTCCGCGGGCCTCAAGCGTGCCCCCTCCGTGGGCGCGTGCACACTCACCTGCCCCAAGACCGGTCAGGCAGTCATTCGTCTCGCAAAGGACCTCGCCGTGCCTCTCCATGCAGACGCGGACGAAGCCCTAGCTAAAGGCGACGTCGTCGACCTGACTACTCCGGAAATGGTCTCCTTACTTGCGGGATCTTTCCCCCTGGGATTCTCTGAATCCAAGTTCACTCTGCCTTCCCCTCCGCCAGGCCTCAAGCCGCGTCCATCCCCATGCCCTCTCAGAAAGTATCGCGAAGCCATACAGGAACAGATCAAGAACATTCCTGTGATAAAAGATGCCGATAACCTGAGATATGAGGCCGAGTTCAAGTCAATCTTCCGACCTCTCGAGAGGAACAACACGTGGGTCTGACCCCTGCCTTAAACTCCACCAAACGCGTTTAGTTTTCTAGGACTCATCGTGTTTTAATAAATTGGACTAGTATCTCTAGTATCCAATGATAGTAGGTATTTGGTCTGTATGAATAACGTAGGTACTATGTACAATAGGAATGTACATATAAGTAAGACCAGGACCCATGAGTTAGGTAGGTCAGGCAACGCGGCCACAGACCTGAGCGAGATTATGTTTCCCTTAGTTTATCTTTGCTCTTTTCAGCCCCCCTTTGCTTTTGTCTTTTGATAGGGGCTTGCCCCTTTATTGCTTTATCTGCTTGACGAAAGCTTTTCAGTCTCTGCTGAAAGGTATTGCTAACTGCTTACCTGCACTAGATTTTGATATTGGGTTGTACTGCTTCAGGACAATAAAAAATAGGAAAAGAATAAACTAAAAAATCTCCCCGGGTACTATAAATTTTTTTTTGAATGTACTGTAACACTCTGTTAGACTTACTGTGCCATGTTTAAAGCATCATACCTGCAATGCACGACATACACTGAGATATATTATAGCAAAGCAAGAGTTCGTTTAACTGTTCATTGGGTAGGGTAGTTAAAATACACCAGCGCCATGCAAAGTAAATTTGAAGTCCCAAAGGCGTGCCCTTATTATTGCACCATATCCCCTAACTGACCTTGCTACGCTACAATGGGCCGCCTATTTTTTTCTCCCATATTGCCCCTTCATATTCCTATCATAAGCCAACAATTATGACTGTTGTCGTGTGGTACGCTTGCTGACCTCGGCCTTAACGTTCTCAGCACCTGTTGCGACAGCCTCGGCCGTCTTGTCCTTAGCATCCTTAGCCTTCTCCTTCGCGTCCGCGGCAGCCTTCTTAACAGGCTCCGGTGCGCTACCTCCAAGGAAGAGGACGCTGACAATGGTACCGACAAGAGCAAGGATAGCAACAATGGCACCAGGAACCTCAGGCACAAACTTAATAGCCTGAATGGGGTCATTCGCGGCAATGGTTGTGAATAGGTCAAGCTTCTCCTTAATGTAAAGGACGGGGTCATCTAGGAACTTGAGATCCGAGGGAGACTTGGCCGAGTCGTCCTTCTTGGGCTTCTCAGCCTCCTCAAGCGCCTTCTCAACGGGTGACTTCTTGAAGAAAGTCTCCTGAGCGAACTTCTCAGCATCAGCCTCGGAGTGACCAATATAGATGTTGTCGAAGAGGATGTCATTCTGCATGGTCCAGAGTTCGAAACCAACCTATGTCGCGAAGTTAGTAATGGATTCCATATAACAAACGTCTTTGGTATTACTTACAGCACCAATGGGCTCAAAGTTGGCAGGGTGCTTGTCCTCAAAGTAGTTAGGGTTCTTAATCTTGCGAGGAGCCCAGACGCCCTTGTAAGCGGGGTTGTCAATGTACGGCGCAGTCCACTTGCCCTTGTAGTTGGGGTTTTTCTTCATGGGCTTGGTCCAAGGGCCACATCCAGAGACATCAGCACACTTGGGGTTGGGAACAGTGGGTGGGATCCAGTCACCATCCTCCTCGTCATCCCAGTCCTCGGGCTTCTGGGCCTCAGGGTCAGGAATGGTCAGAGGCTCATCCTCAAGCCAGTCTTCGGGCTTGGTAGCCTCCTCATCGACGATCTCGAAAGGAGCATCCTCGTCCCAGTCCTCAGGCTTCTTGGCATCAGGGTCGGGAATACGGGCCTCATCAACCCAGTCATCGGGCTTCTTGTCATTGGGGTCGTCAATTTCCTTCTCGGGGTTAACGGAGGGAGAGAACTGGTCGAAGAGACTTCCATCTCGGACGATATCACCACCACGCTTGACAGTGAAGGTGTTGTTGGGGCGGACGACCAAGGTGTAGAGCTCGGTGGTCTTCTGGATGGTGGCGGGAGGGGCAGCAGACAGGTGCTTCTCCTCGTACTCGCCAGTCTTGGGGTTCTTGTGGTTGAAGATGAAGTGGACCTTGTTGGTGGCACCGCACTTGTCAGGACCGAACATGATAACGTACGGTGTAGTGTTGCTGAACTCGTCCTGGTGGAGGGACTTGGTGTCTCGGAGGAGCTTTAGGTAGGCACCACCGCATTCGAGACCCTCTGAAAACCACAATGTTAGAAAGCTGATACTTGGAGACTTCATGTAGACCAATTAACTTACTCTGGAGCTTGACCTCATATTGGACAACCAATTCCTTGCCCTTAGGGTCGATCTTCTTAGGGAACTTGGCGGAGATGGCGTGGTGAGCGGCAACGTTCTTGACAACAAGACCCTTGTCGCCTTCCATACCCTTATACTTGTAGGGCTCTTCGACAGCCCATTCGCCAACGTAGGCCCATTCTTCTTCCTGACCCTTAACCTCCTTCTTAGCGTGGGAAGGCTTCCACCGCGACTCCCAGTCGTCGGTGAATTGCTCTATGAAGGGAGCTTTGAGGGTGGTGGGCTGCAAAGTTCAAATATTAGTTAAGCTGTATAAGAGGAGGAGTAATGAAGCAGCCAATTGGGCGCAAGAGGTAACAATTGATCATGTTGGATAACTTACAGTAAAGGTCGGCACCTCGATGGAGACAGAAGTGGACGACTCGGTGTTTTCAACCTTGGAGGCATCGTCGGCATATGTGCCAGTGGCCAGCAAGGCCGCGGCAATAGCAGAGTTCAACTTCATGATGAAAAGCTGGCAATGCTAGCTTAGCTTGCTTTTACTTTGCTTGCTCTCTCTTTGATCTCTTCTGTCTAGCACAGAGGTGGAGATGGATTGAGAGTGACGTTGAGAAAGAACTCCCAGAGCTCAATGAAGAAAGAAAAAAGATGGACTCGAGGAAGAAGCAATTGCAGAAGCTCTTCGTGAACTTTTAATTATTGGCGGCGGACCTTCCATGCAAACGTGGCCTAAAGACAGTACGTACCCTTTCGGCTGCTTAGTTCCGCGCTGTGATTGGCTAGACTATTGGGATCGATAATAAGTACCTGAGTACATCAGATTGCGGGGGATACTTATGGAATCTCTGGGAAACACTTCTGTGACCATAGCTCCTTACAAAGGTTTTTTATTGTGTATGTACGGTGCCGATGTAGTTGCACGGTATCACTAAAGTCAAACCCTAGATTTAATAAAGTCAAACCCCATCCACTTTTCTGTATCGATAAGGCTATAGACAGCTTTACATACTAATTTGTATGGTTATGCGTCCGACCCCTAAGGCATGCAAAGTTTTTGTCGGTTGCGCTTATTTCAACGAATTTAAACCATATTTTGCGTTCGATTTTTTGTACTTTATTTGCCATAAGCGTTTTTAACCAATTAAACATTTTAAAAAAAACAAAAAAATCGAACGTATATATGGTTTAAGATTAAATTACGTAATATTAATTTTTTTTTTATTAGAAAATAATTAATATTAATTAAATTAATTGAATTTATTAAAATAAATAAATAATATATTAAAACAATTATTAATTTTTAAAAAAAATATTACGTAATAATTTTTTTTTTTTACATTAAAATAACGGTGTTTACAATTATGTTTTAAAAAATTACGCATTTTAAAAATAACCGCATTTTTAACGAAAAATTATAATTTTTTAAAATTTATTATTTAATAATATAAAATTTTATAAAATTTAAAAAAAATTAAAAATAATAATAAATTATTATTTTATTTTATAAT
>KZ112937.1:859845-947277 GCA_002120325.1 Daldinia sp. EC12 | reverse complement strand
TTAACGTAAAAAAAAAAAATTATTACGTAATGTTTTTTTTAAAAATTAATAATTATTTTAATATATTATTTATTTATTTTAATGAATTTAATTAATTTAATTAATATTAATTATTTTTTAGTAAAAAAAAAATTAATATTATATAATTTAATTTTAAATTATATATACGTTCGATTTTTTTATTTTTTTTAAAATATTTAATTAATTAAAAACGTTTATAATAAATGAAATATAAAAAATCGAACGTAAAATATGGTTTAAATTTGTTAAAATAATTTATAAATTTTATAAATTTTATAAATTTTATAAATTTTTACGAGTTTTTACGAGTTTTTGCGAATTTTTGTAAATATAAAATAAAAGTTTGTTATTATTAGATTATAAATTGTATTACAAATTAGAATTATTATTGAAATTTTTATTATATGTAATATGTTATTTTGGGGTGCGACCGAGGATTATTCTGTATGTATTAAGGGTAAAACAAATAGCTATAGAAATTAGTATAGGTGGTTGTTTAAAGTGTTATCGATACAAAAAAGTGGATGGGGTTTGACTTTATTAAATTTGGGGTTTGATTTTAATGATACCGGTAACTGCACAATCAGCTTCCGCACTTATTTATCACTTATGATAGTGAAGTACCAGCTACAAAAATAACTTTACTCGTCTAGTGTAAGTCAAAAAGTTCGTTAAGTTTGATACGAATAAAAATATCAACCACAGAATATGGATGTATATATCATTCATTTTTAATAATTAACTAATAACATGTATTACGATTGATAGTTGATAAGATTGCTAGTTTGTCCATAATGGGACGAGCGGTGAAATCTGTCAACAAGATATTACTATCACTAAATGGTGCGACGTAGGACCATTGATACACATTATCGGATTTATGCTAGAAGTTTGCTATACCTTATTCACCACCTTATCACTGAAAATGGTACAAACCTAGCAAACTTACTCGGTAAATGGACTCAATGCTACATACCTTCGTAGTACTAGGTAATGTCTATTTTCTTATATTTTCTTATAAGACAGAGGTACCAAAGGGGCCAGCTAATCCTTTTTACTTAAATCAGCTTCCGAGAAGCACATGTTTAAGACAATTGATACTACATAAAGTAGAACTATGTAACCAAATGTAGGTAACTACCTAGTACCTAGTACAGATACACTTACAAGTACCTTTTTCGAGGTACTCGACTATAGAGCTATTAGGCCTGTACGCCCCCAAGCTTGCGTGATCTACAACTACCCTAGCGAAGTGGGGAATAGAATTTAGGATTTGTGCCGTGATACTCGACTTTAGCCTCATCCAACTTTATTTGCTAATAAGTTAATAAAACCATACTTTTCTTTTTCTCCGCCAATTTTTTAAGTACCGAACTTTATCACATTTGTCACACACAATCCCTCTCTCTTCGTCCAAGAGGCCAGCCTGGCCTAATCTTATTCCATCTCCCTCCAATAGCGCATTATCCAGCTTTCCGGTATACCGGATTCCCCTGAAGGAGAAAAAAGAAAAAAAAAAATTTTTGAAAAATGAGTGACGACCATTACATAACGTCGGAAGATCCTGATCACCCGGCAAACCTCATCCCTTCCCTATGCGCCAAATTTTGGACTTTGGGTTGGGTTACAGGAACGGGAGGAGGATGTTCTATTCGTAACGAGTAAGATCTCACACTCTTCTCTTTCTGCATTGGGTTGATTCAGTTTGGTTTGATTTGATTTGATTTGACATGAACTTGATATGGCCGCTCTCATATTCTGTTGTTCCTATTCCCCCCATTGCGACAGTACAGAATAAATAGAAACATGTTGTCTCATACCTTGGTGTCTCCAGTGATCTAGTATATATCGCGCCTTCAGGCGTTCAGAAGGAGCTTATGAAGAACACTGATATCTACGTGCTCGCGCTGTCCAAGCAAACGGATCTCAAGAACCGCGTCTACCTGCGCTCTCCGCCGTGCGGCCGGCCTTCTCAATGCACACCGCTGTTCCTCGCAGCCTTCACCAAGCGGGGAGCCGGCTGCTGTATCCACACGCATTCCCACTGGGCCGTGCTCGTCACCCTGCTCCTCGAGGCTCAGGGCCCCGGCAAGGACAAGCTGTTCGAGATCAACAACATCGAGCAGATCAAGGGCTTCGGCAAGGGCTTTCAGAAGCAGGGCAACCTGGGTTACCACGACACCCTGCGCATCCCAGTCATTGAGAACACGGCCCATGAGGAAGATCTTACAGAGTTCTTGGAAGAGGCCATGGATCAACACCCGGACACCTATGCGGTCCTAGTACGGCGGCACGGTGTCTACGTCTGGGGTGATAATGTCCACAAGGCCAAGACCATGTGTGAAAGGTGGGTTCTTCACTCCATTTAATCCCCAACGTCGATCAGCTGACCCAAATATCATCGCAGTCTCGATTACCTTTTCCAGCTGACTGTGGAGATGAAGCAACTGGGTATCCCATGGTTGAGCGATATTCCCGTAACGGTCCCAACTTCGAAACGATAGAAAAAGCGGTGCCTTTCAAAATTCAAAAAGATACAATCACATAAAACTAAGAACATAGAATGGGGAATGGTAAACGGTAATATGGTCGTCAACTTCAGGTTCATATTCGCGTTCTATATAACGTGACTACATCTGCAATTAGTATTGACGTGCCAAATCAAAAAAAAAAAAAAAATTATTAAGATGATTTTCCGCTTGATGCATCTCTACTCCTTTTTCGCCCTTGGTATTCAAAATCTCATCCAACACGTTGGCAGCATTATGATATATAATTGGCCGATCCCATTATTATCCAATAGCGGTTTCAATCATTTTTTAGCGTATAGGTACAGATTTGGTCTTCCCACGCTTATAGGGCGAGGAAAGCAGCCAGGAAGGAGAAGAGTCCGAGGCCAGAGCCGACGGGGGAGAAGAGCATGTCAGCACCGGCAGAAGAGGTGGAAGACGCGGGCGCGGACGAAGAGTCGGAGGAGTCAGTCTCGGCGGGGGCGACGGTGGTGGAGAATGAGGTGACGAAGGTCGAGCCGTCGGAGGTAACAGTAGACTGAACCTGAGTGACGGTGGGGGTGGCCTTGGTGGTACCACTGCTGCCGCTGCCAGTGGTAGCAGCGGGGAGACCAGTCGAAGTGTAGAAGTACTGGGCAATGCAGCCGTTTACGCAGTCCGCGTAGGCCTGGTTATCGGAGGCAGAGCCCTTACCCTGGGGGCATTCGGCTACACACTCGGTGGTCTGGTTGACGTTCTGGTTGTCGGGGCTGGGCACAGCAATGCACTTAGCCTGGCAGTTAACGTCGCTGGCGTCGCCTATTCGTATAGCGGTTAGTCATTGGTCTTGTCCACTGACTTATCTTTGTATGTACTTACAAGCATTGAGGCAGTCGAGGATAGCGGACTGTGCAGAGCTCTGGGCAGGATCTATGCTGACGGTGACGGAGGGCACGGTGCCAGTTGAGCCAGTAGCACCAGTAGTAGCCGACTGGCCGGCAGACTCATCAGCAGAGCCAGTTGAGACGGCAGTTGAGACGGCAGAGTCGACTGCGGAGGTAAGGGAACCAACGTCGGTGGCACCAGTTGCAGAGGACTCGACGGCATCCGTGACAGAAGCAACATCGGTGATGGTGTTGGTGTCGGACTGGGCGCTCGCGACAGCGGCGAGGAGGCCGGCGGCTACTACAGAGAAACGCATCTTGAAGGGATATGTGTACAACTCGCGTGTAAAATAATTAGATATTATTAGGTGATTATTTGTACGGAGAAGAGCAGAAGAGCGAACGTAGACGAAGCCGTGAAGCTAAGTTAGATCTCTTGTAGACGAGCGAGTGACGAAGTCTTTATGTGAAGACACGATCGGGATGGGGCAAGACAAGAATAAGAACCAAAACAAAGGAGCGAGTGGATGATCGACTATTTAATAGGGGAAATGAATGAGAGACCAAGTCTCTCCATAGCGCCCCTGGGGAAGCCTGCTAGCAGTTCTTGGATCGCTGCTGGATTTGACCAGGGCTGGGCAGGGCAGGGCTCTCGACCATGAGAGAGAGCGCGAGCGAAGCGCTAAGACGGCCCCAAGACGCCTCCATGCCTCCGTCATTGAGCTGTCCAATTTTTCGTGTCGGCGCTCACGCGTTACCATGCATGACCGTTCAAAGCCATCCAATCTAAGACTAGCATGAACTTG
This sequence comes from Daldinia sp. EC12, assembly GCA_002120325.1. Taxonomy (NCBI): domain Eukaryota; kingdom Fungi; phylum Ascomycota; class Sordariomycetes; order Xylariales; family Hypoxylaceae; genus Daldinia; species Daldinia sp. EC12. The sequence continues at coordinate 943,077 of KZ112937.1, read as the reverse complement.
TCTGCCATGGTTGGTGGGACGGGTTCCAAGCCGGGCCAGGGGCTTGCAGCTAAATTACAATTAAAATACGACCTTCTTTTTCATGCTACATCACCAAAGACTCGTCACAGCCTCGACCAAAATCCTGATTGAATCCCAGATTTTGAATCAACTAAATGGATATTCCATGACTACATTTGGTTTCTATTAAAGACAAGGAGAGAGTTGTATATAGGTACACCTATGAGACGGAGATGGACGATAATGGTATAAGAAGCCGAGGCTTGTTTACTTACACAGGGCATCATCGCGTGTGTATACATTGTGTATACATCGAAGCTGTATACCTTCCCTTGGCATACATGTAGGTAGGTAGCTGCGTAGGTACGTATACACCGGATGTTTGTCTCCAAAGACATGGGGAGGTTTAGCTGTCTACTAGTTTCTGGTATGATCAGGGGCGATCTGACCATCCATTCGCTGTGTGGGGAAGAAAAAGAAAGAAAACCAACGATTGGATTGACTGATATCGTTCCAAACCCATCATATCGCTTGTGTGATGACTATTGACCTTTTGAGCACTTCATAATTTTATAATTTCACCTGATAATCTTACTGATGTCTACGTGGTAGTGGCGAAGAAGATCTATCATACCTATTAGATATCGACTTTAGTGTATTTCATAGCTAGACGGCAATCGGTTGCCCTGTTGTCATTTCTAAATTCCAGTGATTTATTATCATCATATTCATATGATATGTACATTATTAACTCCATCACACATTGGGCAAATATGAGAAATGCGTAGGCTTAGTCGTCGCCAGAGTAACGCAGCTGATCAAGCTAAACCCAAGTGTCATGTCTTAGGTAGCGTCTTTGAATATTCCACAATATTCTACCGAGACTTGTTCGACCCGCCGCCCTCGCTGCGTGAGAAGGTAAGAAAAAAAAAATTGCAACAAACCCTGCAAGCATCGCAACATCAACACAGCTCCGGTTACCCACTTTTGCATAGCGCAGTGCGATGCTATTTAAAGCGTTTTGTTCCGCCAGCGCTGGTCCAACGACAGCCTAGACCCGAGTGGGACAAGAGCCCAGTTTCTTTGTCTCAAAAATCAAAGCCGTTAAGCCGACATGTGGTGTTAGCGCAACTTACCCTACTATGTACATATGTATAGCGAGCTTTTCTCAACGTCGGAGCAGAGACGGGGTGGCTGTGCTCGCCCGCTACCATTCAGAAGTCCTCTCCTTACTTACATAGTACATAGGTAAGGTAGTTAGAATACGAGGTGCAGTACCTCCCGATGCTGCTGTTGCTTGCTACTCTGCTACTCCAAAACCCCAAAAGGCTGACGTCGTCAAATCCCACCGCATCGCGCACAATACAATATGTACCCTACAATACAGTACAACAACGTGGACCATGTGGCAAACACCCAGAAGGCTCTCTCTCGAGGGCCCGCAAGCGATAGCGGTGAATTACGAAGAACAATTGGGCCGCGGTCCCAGCGTCAGAAGCTTGTTGGTTTTAACTTACAATAAGGGTATAGTTTAGGATGGATCTATGCTTAAACGTCCTGGCCTTGTGATCGCCTTGTGATCGTAAACGCGGTAAAAGTTTGAAAGATCTCGGCTGTAAGCCAAGAACTACCCCAACTCGATTTATTCAAAAAGAATATTGGCTTGGGTCATCTTAGGTAATAAACCGAACTGAACATGCTCATATATATTAATTTGCACTGTGGCACTCTAAAAGCTCTGTTTACTTGATTAGGAGTTTAGGAGTCCGGGGAGTTCGCCTTACAACCTTCCATTAATAACTGATCCATTAGCCTGTGCTCCAACGTCTAATTTTCCAATGTCAGCATGCTCCTACAGTGTTTCCATCTTATTTCCAACAAGGATACTCGATGACCGTGTTCAAGCACAACTAATAAATACCTAATGAGCCGAACAACAAGCTAAGGTGACTCTAAAGCCATCTAGGTAGTTATGGTATTATCTAAAATCAGTTCCCGAGACAATCATGGTTTCTACTATAAAGGGCAACAATACTATCCTTCCAATCTCATGATTGAGTCCTAACTCACATCCATTCAGCTACTCCGCTATTTTGTATTATTGGTAAACCTTCGTTTTTCCAATCAGTTGAAATTCAAGGGTAGCGCAGCCTCGTATTTCTTGGGAATTTTGCCGCGATATGGTGCTCGCTTAGAAAAGTATACTCAAACAGGCGTAGTATAATCCTCATAAATCACAAACGAAGCTGCAGCTTCTTCCGTGCACGGCAATTACGAACTCTTATTAAGGAAAAGATTAACGTGAACATAGGGAATCGATGTTCTCGGTGCGTATTTCTATGGGGTCACGGGGTTCGCATCGGCTAAAACAGTCAAACAAGGCATACCTATCAACGTCACCGTTCCTAATTCCCCGCCGGTGATTTGTGCGATTTTCTACTCGACTTGTGATACAACAGAATCACATCGGAAACGGTGTATTTGGGGGTGAGCCATTTTATTTATCTGCGGTATTTAACGCAAAAGTCAGGCGCGAAATCAGTATCTGGCCGGCCTCGAAATACATCTCGACTCTATGGCATTCATTGTCCACGATCGTCTCTTATGAAATCGTCGTCATTAGCTTAGAGATCCGAACGCATTTCCTCTAAATCCCTAAAGGATAAAAAAACAAAAGGTACTGCCGGTACGCAAGCTTCATCAATCATAAAGCAGTCTCCCAAAAATCAGTAAGGCGGCCGCATGGAGCAGAAGAGGCTCTCCATAAGATGCGAGCCGACCCCATCGTGTAAGTCGACTTATAGCGACTCCTCAATCTTCTTCAGACACTCCGGGAACTCTTTCCAGTCGTACATGATGACCTTGGCATTGCACTGCTCGGTCAAGAGCTTAGCCATCTCCTCCATCTTCTCCTTGCCCTCTTCGATACCGTAGACGCCGACGTAGCCAATCAGAGGGATACCCGCACGCATGGCAGCGGTAGCACCGCTCTTGCTGTCTTCAACGGTAACGCATTCCTCGTTCTTGACACCGAGCTGCTTGCAGGCGTAGTTGTAGATAGCGGGGTCAGGCTTGCTGGAAGGGGGGTTCAGACTAGTAGCAGCGCTGTAGACGTGCTCGTCAGGGAAGTAGTGGTCAATGCCAACCTTCTTCAAACTGGCGACGACACGGGGCTTAGCTGAGGTGCTGACAACAGACATGGGGTACCCTGCCTGCTTGAGCGCCTCAAGCTGCTCAGGTACGCCAGGGCAGGGCTGGCACTTCTCGCTCAGCTTAGCGGTGACGGCGCCGAGCTCACGGTCGACATAAGCATCCACCTCCTCGGGTGTCATAGTGAAGCCATGCTTCTTCTGAAGGCCATTGAGCATGCCGCGGAAGTTGTGGCCGACGAAGTCCTCTAGCAGCTGCTCGACAGTGTAGCGTTCGGGTCTGCCCCACTTCTCCAAGACCTCGTTGGTCAAGTCGGTGCAAGCCTCAAAGGCCAAACGCTCCGAGAGACAAAGCGTGTTGTCGCAATCGAGCAGGATGTACTTGACCTATTAACTCATAGTGTTAGATGATGTGAAAAAAAAAAAAAAAAAAAAAAAGTATAAAAGAGCACAGAAAACACAACAGTTTAAAAAATTAACTGGTGTAAATAAAGCTTAACCACTTACACGAGACATGATGAATGATGCAAGGATGATGGGTTGATTGAGTCGTGCTGGTGCTGGTGTTGCTGTTGGTATTGGTGCTTAGTCGACTGCTTGGTCGAGTTGGGTTAGAGACAAGAAAGTTGTTGATCTTATTGTAGATGATGAGCTACTGCGATGGTTACGTAGTTTTCAAGATCACTGCGGGGAGCTTCCCTCTTACATTGCGGGGTTTTTTTCTACGAGCCTGCACAACGGCATGGTACCTGCCTTACGCACAAATAAAACCACTAAAGTAGGAACTAACGGTCTTGACCTAGGTGCACTTTCCGTGGTTAAACGGGCAACCACGGGCAACTACGGGGTAAAATGGCAGTAGGACCGATGAGTAGCACCGACAATACCGATAGGAGGGAAGTTATCTTAGGTGTTACCGTCGTGAATCGTATGTTATATTTCTTTAGTGCATAATAGCTCAATTTTACATATGAGGTACCCACTTAAATGCTAACGTAAGGTACCACCTTTACGTATGGTACATTATGTTAATTGCCCTCTTGGCAAGACTATCTAAACTTTGTATGGTAACCCATTGAATTGGGTCATTCAATTTAGACATCATCACCGAATTTGCGAAAAAAGCTACCCATTCACCATCTGCTCGGACTCCCGAAAACATGACTTGGATTTCCAAATTGGTAACGGCTTTCGGGCTGTTACTTTTAGTAGATTCGTAAGGACACCTATTTCTATAACTGGCAGAACATCATAACTTACAACAGCTTCCGTCTCCAGGTGTTACTCTGCTTATGAACATTCCGTTCTTCAAACGCACCGAGCCGCGTCGCTCTCTTCTTTGACTACGTCACACAGTGGCGTGACGACCGCACTACCGATTGATATAACCATCGAAACTATTGTTGCTACATTTATTGTCTGTCTAGGCATGGTACTAGGGACGTCCAACTTGCGACCCATCCAATGGCGTGTTTGGGCCGGGAAGATTGAGAGAGAGGGTGAGGCAGGATTTTTAAACAGCAGCGGAGAGGTAGAAAAAGACTATGTTGGGAACCCCTTTCGGTTATTGGAGAGCCGTCCGGGATTTGTTGATATTCGGAAGGAAAGAAAGGAGTTTGCTGAATGGGTCAAAAACAAATAGATGATGAATCCAGCAACGGATACAGAGGATACAGAAGATACCCGGAGATGCCGGCATCAAGTTAAACTTCTTACAACCGCAACTCTATAGAGAAATCATACGGGAGACGTACTTGAAGTCACCTCTTGAATACTATGCTGTATCTTTTTCTTTTTTTTTTTTTAGCTTGTATGAGGGATCACGAAGCATCATGATACTACGCATATACCAACAGTCAACCCTGTCAACCGTGGATTTGTAAAAGGAATGAACAGATACCGTCTCTGGCCGCTCTTTCCTTAAATATTCCTCAATTCGCATTTGGAAATCGCGGGAAAATACGTCCTGCTAGGAGGCAGTACCATCCATGTTCCTTCCAAATAACTTCAGAGGTAACCGTTCCTTCCAAGGTATTTCGATAATGAGTAATAATGAGCAATGCTAGAACTGACGAAATTTTAGAGACGGAAATGCCAGTTCAAACAATTTCATCCAACACATACCTTACCATCTATCTCCTATTACCCCTTGGTAACACCAAGCATAGAGTATCATATTGATCACATCACATTTAAAGTACAATTCTCAAAGCATATAAAACAGCAATATGTCACATAATCAAAGATATCAAACTCCGTCTAGGATATTGTCGGAACAATCACACAATACTAATCTCTTTAGTCAGTCCAGTTCATTATTTGTTCCCTCAGCTGCGAATAATCATGTCTTCTCTACTCCCAATCCGAGACAGAGTCATGCTGCTCCTATATATCCTAGCTCATTAAATAGGGGCTCCTCAAGTCGCGTAAGCCTAAGAAGCACAACGCAGCCGTATCAATCTTCTCCTCTTCCACAGCATCCTCAAAGACGAAGGCTGTCTTTACGTCCACCACCCAGCCAAATCCCATCAAACAATTCCTCTCGCCCGGAAGATGACGATAACTCCCATGTCAACGACGTCTTATCCAACGAGGATGCGGACGCACTAAGAGAAATTATCTTAGCAATTGATATGAAAGAGAATGGAAGCCTTGGTTGTGCTTATTACATTGCAATTGATGAAGCTCTATTCCTCCTCGAAGACGTAGCTATGTCAGGAATGGATCTAGTTGAAACGCTTCTTCTCCACGTAAACCCTACTACTGTTCTTATATCCGCCAGAGCTCCGGAGAAACTCGCAGACTATCTCACCAGGGGGGCACAAGGGGTTGACGGGAATCGAGGTAAGAAGAAAGCCATCAGCGTAAAGGTATGTCGAACACACTAATGGACCTTGCAGACGGCCAACAAAGTGCATATATCCTAAGAAATTTGAACTCCGCCGACTTCCGCTATGAGGCTGGAAAGGGAAAGTTGTTGGCGCTGAATCTTGAGACTCCTGGTCCCCAGAGCGTACTTTTCACTTCTGTTGTCGACGACATTGTAGATGAAGCCGACAACAATATTGGACACGAAAGCTCAAGACAGGGTCGTCTGATGCGCCTTGGAACTTCGATCAACCTTGACAGCCGACTAACGGTGAGGTCTCATAATCATCTACTTATGCTATATCATCGCTCTAACAAATGACAGATTGGCTGTGCCGGCGCAGTGATGGGCGATCTACAGAGAAGGAGAACCGTGAATTATTTACCAAACGACCCTGATGCCCTAATAGCCTTCAGAATCAGATCAGTCGAAATGTTCGCCTTGTTTGACTCTATGTTTATTAATGCTGACACGCTAGTATCTCTTCAGATCCTACAATCTGAGTATCACCCGAATAGTCACTTGCGAGGTCCAAGTAACTCCGGGGCTAAAGAAAGCCTATCCGTTTATGGGCTCTTCCAGCATCTAGCCCGTACACCCCAAGGAAAACTGAAGCTTCGCCAGATCTTCCTACGGCCAAGTACTAATATTGATTTGATATACGCTCGCCAGAAGACTATATCATTCCTTTTACGGCCAGGAAATTCTGAGGCGCTTGTACAGCTGAGCAACGAACTCAAGAAAGTCAAGAATATGAAATCGGTAGTAGCGCTTCTGGAAAAAGGGGTGGATATTCCTGGGCGTAAAATCTCTATAGCAAGCAATGTCTGGGCTTCGTTACAAAGATTCGCAGCCTATAGCATACGGATTGGGGAATCCCTACGGACCCTTTCGGGTTCAGAGAATATCGAGATTATTAGGAAGGTAAGGTACAAGCAAATCCCACATCTAATGCTTGGTCTCATAGTTTTACTAGGTAATCAGTGTCATCCAGCCGCTTGCTCTTCGTCAAGTCGGCGAGCTTATTAGCCAAACCATCGATTTTGATCAGTCAATGGAACGTGGTAGAATTGCTGTCAGACAAGGTGTAGACGCTGCCCTCGACGAATTGAAGCGCAGTTATGATGGAATGGAGCATCTCTTAACCAACGTTATCGCGAAGCTACGAAACGAGTTACCGGAATGGGCAAGGAAATATATACAGAATTGTATTTTCTTTCCACAACTAGGTTTTTTAACAGTAGTTTCGCTCAATCCCGAAACGGGAAAAGGCGACTATAACGGCGAAGGCGTAGGCGATGTATGGGAGCGTATGTTCGTGGCTGAGGGTTGCGTGTATTATAAGAACCGACAGATGAAGGAGATGGATGAGCATTTCGGAGATGCGTACTGTATGATCATTGGTAAGCTACCCCCTTTTAAACATAGGCTATATAACGTGTGGTTAATTTTCTGATATCATATAGACCGGGAGATTGAGATTATTCACGAGCTTGCTGTCAAGGTTTTAGCGCAGCGGGAAGCCATCATCGTCGCGTCCGATGTTCTTGGAGAGCTTGACAGCTTATTTGCGCTGGCGATCGGCTGCAGACAATACAATTGGGTTGCGCCCAAGATGACGACTCAAAACATCATAAACATTGAAGGGGGCCGTCATCCTCTACAAGAACTCGTGGTCCCCTCTTTTATTGCAAATGACTGCTTTCTCGTTGGCGGGCCGGGGGGACAGAATGGCGAAGGAGGAGATCAGAGTCCGAGGGAACTCGAGCAAAACTCGATTGAACACCCCAGCACCTTAGTACTAACAGGACCCAATCACTCCGGCAAAAGCATATATCTCAAACAGACTGCTCTTATTGTGTACTTGGCACATATCGGCTGCTTCGTGCCTGCCGAGCGGGCTCGGATTGGGATTACAGATCGTATTCTCACACGTATTGCTACGCGTGAAAGCGTAGCAAAGAGTGAGAGCGCATTTTCTATCGACTTACGGCAGGTTGCTTTTGCGGTGAACTTTGCAACACGCAGAAGCCTCGTACTAATAGACGAGTTCGGAAAAGGGACGAATAGTTTGGACGGCGCCGGTCTGGTCACAGCGGTACTAGACCATTTTACTTCGCTTGGTCCTGAACGACCCAAGGTTCTAGCCGCCACACACTTCCACGAGATCTTTGAAGGCCAGTATTTGGTAGAGACTCCGGAGTTAGCGCTCGGACATATGGAAATACGAGTAGATTTCGACGCGCCAACTATGGAAGACCAAGTCACTCATCTCTTCCAGCTGGCTCCCGGACGGAGCGTCTCGAGCTTCGGCAGTCGATGCGCGGCGCTGAATGGGATTGACGAGGCGGTGGTCCAGCGGGCTGAGTCGATTATGTTGATGATTGTTAACAACGAGGATCTTGAGGTTGTGTGTACTAGGTTATCGGATGCAGAAACACAGAAACTCGAGAAGGCGGAAGAGATTGCGCGAACTTTCCTCGAACAGGACATCAAGGCGCCACCCAATGGTAGAAAAAGGGGGAAGGATATCGATGGGTGGTATAAGGGAATTCTCGAGCGTGTGCTAGTGGGTGATGAGTCGACTTCCGGTTCTAACCTGGGGGCCAACTGAAGGGGTTTGTTATCGTTTGACTAGGTATCTAATGGCTATAGCTGCAGCGCTTGACAGGAGTAGAGAAGTCATACTCAAGATAGATTATCACCATGCTGTTACTCTAGAGCTAGATTAAAAGTAGTACTGCTCTCCATAGTCCAAGTAAAGTAGGTTGCCTACCTACCTACCTGACATGTTGCACAACACCTCTCATGACTTTACCCCTTTTATCTTCTACCAATTAAATTCTAAACTTGAAATAGGGGATCCCCTTCCCAGCGTCTAACATGCCATAAACGAGCATTGTCACGAGTTCTTCTGCAACTGCTATAGGGGGTATCACGGCCCGTTTTTATTAAGGGGTTAACTTACGGACCACCAAACTCAACGAGAAGCACGTCACAGGCATCGGCTAACAACGGAAGATAACCCGTAATCGAGTTTCTGTTTTAATTATCTCCACTATCAACATCAACGTCAAAAAAACAATAACCGAGGTAGCACCTCTCCGCATCAGGGTATCTCCACCGCGCGAACCGCAAGCAGATCGCCTTTCTCTCCCCCACCAGACCGACTAACTGTGCTCAAAGTCGGCCTGTTTTCAGCAATGGCTTGCGAGACACCCAGGTGTCGGCAGCTAGTCCGACACAGCGTTTATCGTAGGTAGTCCATCATCGCTTTTGCTTTTCAAGGTTCTAGGGTATTATGATACATATTAACCACGGCGCAATACGTACATTCAGAATGGAAAAAAAAGCGACATTGGTTTTGCGCGGCTCCTATGCCAGTAAGAGCCGTTACCAGACTGGCTAGCTCATGAAAATTACCAGCCAAAGGCCATGGTGGCACCAACAGCCAGGATAGCAGCGAGAAGAGAGGCCTGGCTGCTAGAGGCTGAGCCTTCTTCTGTGGAGTCACCGGAGGGGTTGCTGCCAGGCGTGCCGTCAGAACCCTGAGGGCTTGATTCTTCGTCATCGGAGTTGGAACTGGAGCTAGAGCTAGAGCTGGAGCTGGAGCTGGAGCTGGAAGAGCCACTAGTAGGGGTGCTGGCGGCGCCGCTGGAGGTAAGCGTGGTGGCGGCGACCAGAAGAGACTCGGAAGCAGTGGGAGCCGGACCGACAACAGCAGTAGTGTCAGACAACACAATGGACGAAACGGAGCCCTTGGTGGCGCTGCCAGTAGGCGCAGGTCCTGAGGTAGACGAGAGAGGTCCGTCGATCTTGTTAGGTGACCCGACGCTCATAATAACCGATGGCTTCGCGGTAGAGGTGCCGCTGGTAGAGGTGGGCTTCTCATCGTCATCGCCATCATCCGAATCCGAATCAGAGCTAGAGCTGGAGCCCGTGTCAAAGCCAGCCTTGCCCTCAGCGGCCTGAATGGCGGACTTGGGGATGTCACAGTTGGACTGAATGGGGTCGACCAAATCGGCGAGGGTGGTGCCGGACGAGCACCACTGGTTCATGCATATCACAACGTCTGACAGAAAGTTGCCGCTAGCCTTCTTGCACATGCAGTCCACATCGGTAGGTGGGCAGCCATTCTGTCGCAGACAGCTTGTAATACATGTCGGGAACTCGGCGGCGGCCTGCACGACGGAAGAACCGAAGAGGGCGGCGTATAGGAGAGCCACGGTTTGCTGTTTTGCCAACATTTTGCCTAATGGGTAAATTAATGATAAGGTATAGTTTGTTATGTAGAGAGCGGTATTAGAAAGTATTCTTCTAGAAACGAATGTTGGTGCGTTGAAAATGAGTGAATGTTATCAGGCCTGTCTGATGTGACGAAAAGAGCGTGAAGCTGAAGAAATAAGGACAACGATATGAAGTTCGACAGCGCGGGATTTCACGTCATATTGTATGGTAAATGGACTCGGCATCGCTGCCGGACCTAAAAGAGATTACTGGGATCATAGTCTTCATTGGTGAAGTGTGTGAAACATCGCGAGCTAGGATTATCGGAGTGCCATATGATAATCTCTGTCGGTTTTGGGGGCAGCCTTTAGGCGATCTTTAATTACTCGGCCCGCTTGCAAACCAATCCAGGAGAAGCGAACGTCACAAGCTGCCTTTTTCTACTGTAGTGCCAAGCCCTACTAGACGGGGCACCGTCTACGGTTGGTCAGGATGGACGGCTAGCTGAACCATAAGTGGATCGTCTAAAGGAGATATCTGGGGTAATCTTCATTTTACTTTTTTAAAGGGGTTGATAGGAGGAAAGAAAAGTGTCATTCAGGGGACTTCCGGTAATGCATACAAATTTCGTCGGCAGAAGCGTTCTTGTGAGGGTTGAAAGATTCCCTTGGCCCTTCTACGCTGACTACGAAGCCACAGCTCTCGTAGAATGATATCGCACCACTATTTGACGTGTATACGATAAGGCTTAGCTCAAGGCGTTTGCCATGTTGCTCAGCATAAGCAACAGCCTCTCCTATTGCGATCTCGGCTAGCATTTTGGCGAGGCCTTGGCGTCGAGCTTCTGGCAGCGTGTAAACACCGGTTATTTGAAAAGACGCAGATGAGGCCTCAGCGTGATTCTGATGATGATGATCGCTGGCATCTCTCATTTCGGAACTGGCTTGGAAAGGGTTGCTGGCTGGGTCAGGGTTCGGCATTGGTCCAATTAATGACGTAGCGGAGAGGACCTTTCTATCATGGAGACGCACGGCCACGAAGGTCTTCACAAGAGGGTTGTTAATGCGGCTGAGCCACTCGTCATCAATAAAGTTGATTTCTCTATCGTAAGTTGAACCGAAGGCTATCCGCATAAGTGGCCAGCCAGGCCGGCGTAGTCAGTAAGTTGTGTCAGTTATCATGTCGAGTCAAACATGGGATACACCAACACGTATGACACCATCATTTGTCGGTGAACTTACCGTCGGGATCCTGTTCCAACGCAGCCAGCCTAAAGGGCTTGTAATAGTCTAAGTAGAAGCGACAGCCTTCGTCGTTAGACAAGATGGGTTCAATGCGCCATTCTGTGAGATTTGACATGTTGGTTCGAGACAGCGTTCGAGATGCAGCCGCGCTTAGGATGGAAAGATTATGATTGGTCTCGGAAGGGTCTAACAGAGACCGGTAAGCGGGTTCATCACAGCCACCGCGCTTCGTCGTAGATCATCAAAAGAAAGCTTTTGAATGCATAGTTAGTTACAAGCTTTTTGAGACAGGATCTTTGTTTACGTCCGGAATATTGAAATTTATATTAACTAGGTACCTAACTGACATAACCGAATATGAGTCACGTCTTCGAATTTAGGGAGTCACAATTCAACTGTAACTGCCACGCTTTAATTTATAGTATAGCTGCTATTTTTTTTTTTATTAGGTAGTTGCTTCCATAAAGTTAGACGCATACCTGTAAGCAGCGAGCTATAAAGCTAGAGTACCCTACATAGGTAATGTAACTACCTAGTACACGTGCTGCAGCGTTGGTTCAGTAAGTTAGTACCTAGCTGCATGTCTTATGTCAAAAAGAGGCAGAGCAGGAAGGATCCAATCCGGTCGGGCGGTTAACCTGCTAAACCTTATGGAACGACCCGATATCTGCCGTCCTCGATCCCCAATCCCATCAACACCCTTATTGGTCATTTTCTTCTCCATCCCCACCCAAGATCCCGACATGGTTTGATGTCGCCTGCTCAACATATATCCCTGCATGTGACGAATCGCCTGTGACAGCCATCGAATAGCTGAAAAGTGTAGAAAGTCCGTATTGTATCATAGCCTCGTTCAACCTCTTTTTCTCTTTTACAATGTAGAAGTACTATATAAATCCCACGATGAGTTTCAGTCCAGCGTTCATGTTATGCTCTCATACAAAGCTCAAGAACAGTAGCCACTAATCCCTCGGGTATCTTACATGATGGCATCCAGTGCTGATACAACCACACCCGAAAGCCCCGGGTCCGTATTTGAAGACTTTGACCTAGAGGAAATTTTCAAGTCGGCGGAGCAACACGTGAGAGACGAGAATAGCAAGAATTTTGTTGTCGAGTTTGGATCTGAAAGAGCGCGGATTGCGTTCGACTTTGATATACATGACGCCAAGAAGCTTCTCCTTGACCAAGATCCCGACAAGAAAAAAGACTACCCTATCCGATGGATGTAGGTTGTACATCTCGACTATAAGCACCGCAAGTATACTAATGAAGTCCACAGCAATATATGGGATCCCAGCACGCAAACGGATGTCATGGAGGCCATAAGCGATAGATACGAATTCTCGCCCAGGCTACTTGGTCTAATGGTTACTCCAAGAACACAGAGGGAGGACATACGACGACATAAGCACAGGAGAAGAGTCACAATTCCCCATCTACGAACAGCCAGAGATTTAGAGAAAGGTGAAAGTATAAATGGCGACTTTCCCGTAAACCCTCTCACTCCCGCAGAGCAAAACGACAACATTGCTCTATATTTACAGGTGAAGGACACGGTGAACTACTTCTCTACAGACCAAACTCCAAACGGTAAGATTCCCCAGGGTAATGGTTTTACTACTTGTTAACCTAACCAAAAGCCTTCTGCATCGGCGCGAATTGGTTACATAAACGACCAACCCCAGAACGTAGACATCCCCGAATTAGTATAATGCCGCCCAAGCATTGGCAATGGCTCGTACTCTGTAATAATCGTATGTCTCGTATGACTCTATATTTAGGGTTATGCAGCAGCTAACACTTGATATAGACACTGTTCTGTCAATTCATGAGAGGCACTCATTTGAACCAGTGCCGGACAAGGAGGACAAGGAAAACTGGCGTGATGCTGAGTTCCAGTCCATGAGAGCTCACACGTTAGACATTCTCCGACAGCTTTCCATTCATGGGTATGAGTTGTATAAGCACAACCCACTCGCTCAGAGCTCGGTTCGCAAGTCGCTTGGAGTATCCAAGCGAGAAGTAGATAGACAGCAATCAGGGATGTCTTTTTTCAGTAATGGTGGCATAGGGAGTTTAGCCGATGAAGGGACAAGCAACCTTTTCTATTATTTATTTGAGGACTATGTTGCAGCAGGCCCTCTCAAGGCCGCGGAACAGGAGTTGGAAGATTTGGTAAGCTGATTTTCCTTCTATCTCAAACGAAAAGGACGACTCTAATATCCATCATACAGACCGAAAAAGTGCTGGAGAGTACGGTACGTTTAGTCACCACTAAGTCCACGTGAAGGCTACTAAGTGTTATATTTCAGCATCGGCAAAAGGTGTCCAAGAGCTACGAAATCATACCTACATTGCACTATCTAAGCAAAGATCTTCGAGAATTTAAGCACCTGTTTGAGAATTATAAGAATCTAATTAGCAAAATTATGGTAGTCGGGAAACCCGACCCGCATCACAATGGGTCGTTACCTTTCGATGGGGATCGCAGAGTATACCTGACAAACTCGGCGCTCAGTCGATTTGATAGGTTAAGCGATCGGCTTCAGTATCTTATGCTGAATGCCATCGAAGGATACCTCGAAGAGATAGGAGCTCTGTCAACGACGGTAAGAGATGACATCTAGTTAGGTCTTGTTCGCAGTCATGGCTAACATTGCACAGTACTTCAACTTAACACAGCAAAAGGACTCACAGGCAACGGCAAGACTAACAAGAAGCGCGACGCTACTGGCTAAACTCAGCGTCTTCTTCCTACCGATTAGTTTTATGACAAGCTACTTCTCAGTACAGATCGAGGATCTGTATCAGTACTGGACTGGCAAGATGTACTGGACCGCATTCGCTGTGATAGCGAGCGTGTCCTTTGTGAGTCTTTTTTTCTTCAGCAGGCTGCTCATGTTCGCGAGCGATGAATTGGATGCTTGGGCAGCTATCACAGCGGAGTGGGCGAATAGGTTCCTTCAGACTATACGGGCCTGGTTGGGACTTAGACCTAAGGATGGACATCACGATGATTAAGGATATAAATCTGGGCTTTACTTCGCAATTGGGATGTATTACGGTTACCGGGACGGATATCATTGGCGGAGTTATATGGCGGAATATCATACTATAGTTACCTACCTATACGATGTATGAACTTTATGATGTGTACACAGTAATGAATTAGTATAATAATGTGTGTAACTAGTGCCTATAAACGTGGGGTGTCTAGGTACATATATAATTCGAGAGGAGATATTTACCTACCTACTAACCTAAGTGAACTAGAAAATATATCCTGGTTACCCTGCTGTATTTATGGTACCAGCTGATCTGGATAAATAAGGTAGTGCTTACCTGTGTTCTTACGTATTGTGGGCTAGGTAAGTTAGGTAAGTGTCTAAGTACCATACACGTATATTACGTAGACAAAGCTACCCAATATAGTGTCTGGTTAGTATGGGTTACAGATCTATGTCCGAGTTTATACCTTAGGTACCTATAAATGTATATACATGTAGGTAGGTACGTACTTACATAGGTAGGAGGTATGCATTTGAAGATGAAGTCAAGTACCTTATATGTACCTTTTAATATTTGATCTTTAACTTCCGACTTCACATACATTAGCTTTAGACCAAGAGGGGAAACCAACCTCGTGACTCTTTCTGCGTTCTTGCAGGTACGAAGTTGTACAATTCTTACTTTCCAAGGCACGTGCATGTATTTTTCTCTTCGTCTACTCGATTTTAATCTCTACCTGTATTTCATTGTTCCGTAATTTCACGTTTATCCTATTGTTCCCCGTCTAAGCCGATTGTTTACATAATATCACTAAATAGTATTGTCTCTTTTTTAGAGAAGGTCGAGTAGGATGAAAGTGCATATGTAGGTAGGTATGTATGCACTACGCAGTATGTAGGAAGGTTGCCACCTATTCCCAAGATTCAGGTGCTCTAGGGCTGCAGCTACCCCTGCCTCCCCTGGTTTTAGTTCGATCAATTAGCTCGATTAGTTGGTCCCTGACCACCACCTGGTTCGCTACTAACCACTCAACCACTCTCACAGTTTGACTAACCGTTGATCACTTCCTTTGCGCATACCATTTACGCACCCATTGCATCCATTCGCACACCCTTCCTTTCTACTTTCTGCATCGAAACGGGTTATGACGTTTTACTACCCTCGTTGGTACCTATGACAATCGTTTAAAACGTCCCAACGACCGCGAGTCTATCCTCCACTTCAACATTTGATCGCTCTTAGATTATTACCCTTGCGACACATCCACAATCTACATTATCCCACTCGCACGCTAGGCGGTGAACTCTTTTTTCTTATTTTATTTTCTTCTTCTCCTATTTATTCTATCACTTTAGGAGCAACAGGCGAATCCTTCCGAACTCTCGATCCCCTCCGTGACTTTACGCTGTTCTCCTGAAAATAACAACGAGTAATCGACCAAGTATTTGTGCAATATGCCTTCACTTGACTCCAACGGAGTCGCTAACGGTCACCTTGGCCAGTTACGGCACATCCCACTTTCCTACGATAGCGAAAACTCCAATGCCTCGGCTCGTGCACTCATTCTCGCCCTACGACCCGAATGGTTGAGCCCCGACTCCAATATTGAATTTGTACCATTCAAAGACGGTATAACCAACACGTTATTGAAAGCCATTAATAGAAAAGAAGGCCTATCTCAAGACGAGATAGACAAGGAGGCAGTTCTTCTACGGGCATATGGACATGGGACAGATGTGCTCATAGATAGGCACCGCGAGACCCAAAATCACGAGCTTCTGATGAAATGTGGCTTGGCACCGGAATTACTAGCTCGCTTCAATAATGGCATGATATATCGCTATATCCGAGGCACCGCCACCCAACCTGCCGATCTGAGGACGCCGTCCATATATCTGGCTGTTGCGAGGCGATTAGCACAATGGCATGCTACTGTACCCTGCATATATGAGACTCCTGCGCAGAAAAATGGAGTTAACGGGACTAGCAATGGTCATCATGAAGCGGTAATCGAACATGCTGCGCCAGGGAAGCCCTCACCCAACGTGTGGACAGTTATGCAGAAGTGGATCCTTGCCCTCCCTACGAAGACGGAGGCCCAACGCACGAGACAGGCAAGCCTCCAGCAAGAGCTTATTAAGCTTATTGACGAACTGAGCCAACGGCCCGGACTGGGCGAGAATGGCGTAAGTACTATCAGGACCCAAATCCATAATCTCTGCATGTACTAACTAGAGGCACCCGTAGCTTGTCTTTGCGCACTGCGATCTTCTGAGTGGAAATGTAATCGTTGAGCCTCAAAATTCAAGCAGCACTAAAAACGGTGACAGTTTGCGAAAGGAAGTCAGTTTTATAGACTATGAATACGCTACTCCTTCACCGGCAGCGTTCGACCTGGCTAATCACTTCGCGGAGTGGGGTGGATTCGACTGTGATTTTACTGTGTTGCCAACTCGAGCACAACGGCTAGAATTTATCCGGGAATATATTCACACCTACTTCAGTCTGTTACCAGGCAAGCCTGGTACCGTAGACGAGGAAGCAGAAGCACAGAAACTTCTTGCAGAAGTAGACATATTCCGTGGTGTGCCTGGGTTTTACTGGGGTATTTGGGCCTTAATCCAGGCGACTATTTCTCATATTGATTTCGACTACGCTGAATATGCCGAGATTAGGTTAGGAGAATACTGGGGGTGGAGGGAAGCCAGCATATCCAACGGCACATCGACAGGAAAGGAGCTGTCAATACGAGAAAGGAGATGGGCGCAGTTGGAATAGAGCTGACTTTTTAAGGGGTAAGACTTGATGCAAGTCTTAGACCGCATTCTAATAGATACCCTTAGGATAAAGGGGATATTTGAGGAAACTTAGACTATTCGGGGCCCATAATACTTCGGGCTAGGCGAGGGGAGTTGAGAGCATTTAGAATAGTCTTGAGCATACCTTGGGTAGTTTATGCTAGGACATTATCGATGTGTGTTCCATTCGAAAAAGTGAGGCAGGGTTGCCCGATTGATAAATGATTCCTGGTCGGCGCTTTGGTATGAGTATCGCCTAAGCTTAGCTCTTAGCAAGTCAACGTGGAAGCGTGGTCTTAGGCAGCACGAAGAGTACAATAAGGGGTCAAAATGACTGCTTGGCGCTAAAAGTCGTTATACACTCTAAGCAATAACATTAACCTAGCACCGAAGGCTCACTCGTCTAGAACCCCCATCACAATGTCAATGTTCCGTATTCCTTATTACCTTAGGCTGCTGGTTCGTGTGTGAGTATTTGACTAAGGCCCGGCAATGGGATGCCTGGATTAAAGCTTCGTAGAAAGTCTAAGAAGCTTTGCTTGCATGGATCGAATCTCGAGTTAGAATTGACGATATAGTCAACCGTTAGGAGCGCGAGTGCTCGGGCTCCCCTCCTTATTCTCTTTCTGTATTTTACCCCCTTTAAGCAGAGGGAAAACATGAGGATATATGGCCCGGTCAGCTGTTTAATCGAAGGATTTGTGAGTAACTCTTATTTGGTTGGATGAGATTAACTTAGTTATATCCCGTTCCTACCTTACGGATGACTTGTAAGATACGAGTGCGGGATAGGTGTTACGTGCGTGGATAGCTATTGATGAGAGCCTCTCCATCACAAAGGGTTTTTATTTATAGTGTATCGTCGGCTAAGTAGGTTCTTAGATTATCTAGGTGTGATATAATCCTCATATGTATCAGGTAACCCATATTCACGTTAATTTACCAGATCAACCGCCGATATAAAAGGCAATATAGGAATAGTCGTTGGACTTTCCCAGCTAGCCACTTAAGGTCGGTGTAACTTGGCGTATATGCTTGAATGTTTCATATCATCCCACCTTCACCCTCGGGATTGCTCCCAAGAGATAAACTCCCTACTGCGTTAGATTCCAACAATGTTACCCGAAAAATCGTTGGAAACGAGTGACCGGTTGAGTACTGCTCTGAGCAATAACGAAGTATCTAGAGGGCTGCTTGGTAGCTCGTCTAGGGCAAAAGCCAACTCGGTGTAGTCTGACCTCCCGCATTCGAATTGTGTTCCCACTCCTTGGAGAAGCGTCTGTTGTTGACGGCTCGCCCTAGGACGAGACTCACGGAAACGATAATGTGAACATCGGGAGTGGCGGGACATAGTGTGGTTAGCTTTGCGGGACTAGGCTAAGGTCAGCTCCCTGGCTGTAAATATCTATTTTTTTGTGTAAGTGTTGTACCTGAGTAGTTCTCGGGAACTCTAAGGGATCGGACGTTAAACACTGATGTTTAAACTGTGATAGAAAGGGATGTCTAGCAAATTTTCTTGCATTACTGACATCTCCTGAAAGTAGGGGTAGCGAGAAGCAATATGTACCACTTTGCGGTGTTGGATCGACGGCTGAAGGAGTCATCGTGGAATAGAGCCTTATGACGCTAGTAACTTGAGCATCAGATGGAATATTATAAATTTTAGTAAGACTTAGTTAACAGTGGAGAAATGGAACGAAGGAAGCTCACGAGAAACTGATGCTTCCATGGTAGATAGTGGTGATACAGGGCCGAAGATCACGGATAGAGACAAATAGTCGCTGTATGGGAAGTAAAGCAGCGATCCCTCAATGGACAAGGATATCAAGGAGACACGGGGGCCAACACGCAGGTTTCTATGCAGGTAATAGAGGGCAAAGCTAAACATTCTACTATCTTGCCGGACTTGCCAAGGAGGAGAAGGGGGAAACTATTGGATAACAACCTTTACTCAAGTGTGTTTTGATATCAGGAATTACGTATATCATTGAGCATGGATCATGGGCTACGGGCTGAAGAACAGGCCTACATATTCCATGTGCCGGCTTTCCTAGCGCTCAATTTGATATCACAACGTCGATGGGAACGACGACTGCTTCATGTCAATACTTCACTGACTCAGTACATGGTTTAGGAAGCCAATTGCAGATACTGTCGAAATATCTGGGGATACAAGAGAAGAGCAAACAATACCATCACCAACCGTAGCAAGCAAAACTGAAGAATCGCACATCAGCGGCGCGCCGTCGTGCAAGAAGTCGGAAATTATGACGGGTTTGGGGGCCAGCTGAGAGTAAGGCAAGTTTTAGCTATGTCCGAATGGAGAATTTGGGATGCCGCCTTATCGCAGCCCCAGTTCGCCCAGCACGTCAGCTAAACGGTACCTAGGTACCTTAAAGGAAGAAAAAGGACCGGGGGGACGAATTGACGGGGTGCAGGGGTTGGCACCTAATTGAGAGAGAGAGCTGAGGGAATCGGCAGGCTTCGCAGTGCTCCGAACGCACAGATAAGAATTGCGAACCTTCCTTGAGGCGTAGTGTGGAGACCACTATAACCCAACCAATCAAAATGAATCTTATATCTCGAGCTGTAAAGGGTTTAGTAACCCAACAGCCAGACCTGCTAAAAGTGGAGCTTGTTAGAAGCAGAGAGGGCAAGGCCTAAAATGTGAGTTCAGTTCGTTTATTCTCTCATACCCACCTAAGGTACCTTAGTAGGTAAGGTAGGTATCTTACGTACCTAAATGTTCCCTTCCATCCACAAAAGCATTCGGTACCTGGTCTATCTGACTACATAGTACCTAGATTTCATCAACCTATCAGCCAGTCGGCCTTGTCGATGAATATAATCAAATATATAATATCTGGTCTATTTGCTCAATCTACCATCTACCCATCTACCCATCTATTTCATCTTTCATCTGCAGGCAGATTTCTTGGCGACGCGCAATCCTAGGTGTGACGAGCTTGTTCCGGGCATCATGATTCGAACAAAGAGAATACTCTTTGCTGCTGGGTGAGCTTTGCATGCCGCCTGTTTCTGACCGCCTCTGCCCTTGCAATTCTGTCATTCGCGCACGCGATTTCGCTCGTTGCCACCTCATCTCTACCATCGACCTTGCTTCCCCAATTCACTCTACACTACATACTACACCCCCATGCCGCCTAACTATGTAGTCCGACACTTATCCATCATGGATGTCTACGCAGCTACGTACATACATGGTACGACAGGGTCTGGTGAGAGAGTGGGCGGGTTTCCCTAAAGGGCAATGCTGAATCGGAGCTGATATCACACGTTGCTCAATGAGGGAAGTGGTTTCAGCAAGCGCTGAAATCGGACTATTCCCTTCTCTGACGAGAAATGCCTGTGCGGAATAGACACATGAGGCAAGTCAGAGCCTTAAGAGGAGACAGAGGCAGAGCGAGAGAGTAACAACGCTTGCATCTGCAACGCTGAATTAGCCCACCTAGAGAATAGCCTGCACCCCAATGAACGGCGGACGATGGACGAGACCAAAGTTTCGCCCAGACCGTCTCGGCACTTATCAATGCACTTAAGAAACATGACGTTCCTAACTCGGGAAGTGATCAGCGAAAGTGTCGATGCATGTGCCGGATCAAATGGGTCGACGTCCGATTCCCTCCCGCATGGCTGCCTTTTTCTTACAAAGTAATTTTTCTCTTGAGGCGGCCTACACCCTGTTTCCCGTCTGATGCCGTCTGATGCTGTCTGATGTCCAGACAAATACGGTATCGTCATGGTCTGTGTGTTAAGGAACAAAAAAAAAATGTTGGTTTTGAACTACATTAGTGATTAGAACCGATTGCTACCGCACCATTTAAAATTAGGGTGGGTGAAGAAAAAAAAAACGATGGAGATGAGGTGAAGGCTAAGCGGAGCGGGCAACGTGGGATGATGGTCTAGAGCGTGTGGGAAAAAGGTCAGCCGAAACAAATTGCATGGACGGTTGTTTGGAGCTGATGCCAGGCTGTTCTTAGCGGCAAGTAAATTACCTACCGGGCTGAGGCGGTCGGGTGGCCGCTAGGGTTGCGCACTGGCTTTGAGGCTTTATCTGGCTGACTTGACTTCCACTCATAGGTACTCGGCTGGTGAGTACATACCTAACCTACCTTAGATAATAGGTAGCGAACTAGCGATTGGCGATTGATGACGCCGCACGAAAGTTTCTCCAAGTCGGGGCGACAATGGGCGGACGGCGGAGGACGGACGCATCTATCCATCCCTATCCCATCCCTATCCCATCTCTTATCCTACGTAGGTACGTACATGATGTGGCCAGATTCCTCCGGGTGAGCCCCCGAACGACCTGTTAGAGTGCTGATAGACGATTACGCTGTTATATGCTACGTACATATCTTTCTCACATTCTCACTCATCACTGCAGAATGTAACTCTAGATATAAGACGGAACTGCATACATATGTACCTAGATATGTACCTAGATATGTATACTCGTCCTCATGATTATTTCCCTTCCGGTACCTTGGTATGATAGATAATTCCATGGGGGAAAAATGAGTATAGGTAACTAAAATCCTAAGCCTCCTTGTAGCTTTAATGATACTTAAAGAGGGTACCTAGGCTATCTCGATCCCGAAGACACGGCTAGTAGGTATGGCGTGGTTGGTATAAGAAGGGAAAACGGTGATAACTACCTCACACGTGCGCTTACACAAAGATTCCCTTTAGGTGACACCGCCCGGGCGCCGCGAACTATTTTACATGCATGGACCGGAGAAGCTGATACCTGCCCATCAGCTAGATGCTACTGTCGGTAGATAAGAACAATTGACTGGCATGGGATCAATGGTAACGTGATTAGTAGTCGTCTCTTATTGGCCGGATGCTCCCTTGTCGCCCTTATTTTTTATTTTTCCTTCTGGGATTTCATATCATTGTGCCACCGTACCACAGCTCAAACCTGCTGAAGTTGCAATCACTTTCTGTAAGTCTGTGAGCACTAGCGTTGATCAGCATCAACTCAAACCAGAGCTGGACATCCAGCCCGTCAAAGTTTCCCGCCTGTCATGTATGCAGCTGCCGATTCAAATGCAAAACCCGCCTGTGCTACCTCACGTTATACTCCACTGATGTGGCCAATGACTCTCGGCTTATCCATCTTGGAGACGGGACTGTTATGGGGCATTCTAACCCTCCTCCCTCCTCCCTCCTCCCTCCTCCCTCCTCCCTCCTCCCTCCTCGCTCGTCAGCAATGCTTAGCCGCCTGAAGGCAAGCGGGCGGATAATGATAGGTGGTGTGTATCCAGTACGTCTAGCACCAGCATCGTTGCTATTTGCGTGCTCGCTACACTACCGTGCGTTGTGGATGAAGGGAAGGATACCAAGCGAATCCAGGGAGAGTTTAGGTAGGGCTTGTTATTTAATTGGGGGAAGGGATACGGAGTTTAGATGAAGTAGGCGAAGCTCTCGATCTGTTATGTAGTTCTCTTTGTACTAACTATATAACACTTCATGATAATGCTGATAATGTGTATGTATTATGTAGGCTAGGTATATGCTAGGTATGCAGAGTAGACAAAAGAGCTCAACTAATCAAAATGATAACGGCAACAAGTGGTGGTTTGTTACACCTTCGCATACTACACACTGCACATTTTAAACACATTCCAGGCCAAGGTAGTAGTTAACACGGTGGTCCCAGTAGTAGCACGTTGTCGGAAGAAAACGACGCAAAAAGAGAAAGACAGGAAGAAAAAAAAAAAAACAAAAGAGAAAAAAACCAAAAAAAAAAACCGCGGCTTCTTATTAGTTGCCTACCTCGAGTAACTTTTTAGCCAGGGCTCTTTTCTCTAGCTGGATCATCATCCTATTAGTCCAGGTTAGCAAAGTTGGACTATAATAACGTCCAACGGCCTTATTCTACGGTCTACCGGTATCCCCTGCTCCGCTAACCTCTTATACATGTCGAGGCTAATGTACTCGGTACCTAACTAAGTAGGTATAGGTATTAGTAGTCTATGCACTGTATCGAATAAGGAACTTTGGTTCTCCATATATATTTTTGTATTTGTTTTTCTTGCTTCGGTGTCTTAGTATTTATTAATTCTAGAAAAGAAGTAAAAAAAAAAAAAAAAAAAAAAGTGCTATTGTTATCGTCGTTGTTGTTATTATTGCTGCTCTCGTTTTCGTCGTATTAAATAAACTCAAAGTTGCTTACCGTTCATGATCTTATAACCAACTTCGTGTTAGCTCTCATAATAAATATTAGGTTAGGTACATATAAATTGCGTAAGTCGTCCTTCCGCGGATGAAGATCTAATGGTCGGTAGTCGATGATACCGAAATAATGTAATTGTACACTGCATACATCAGATACTGTACCTGGGTCTCGAGGTGTCGACGCTCCGCACCGACCTCCCGAATACCCCGGCAGCCCGGGAGCTAGAATCCTTGCAGGGCGTTGCACCTTGCTTTTACACCTTGCACCCCCTTCCAACTTCCGTCAATTGCGCGTTCGGGCTATGTACAAGTAATTTTTTTTTTTCTTCCTCACTTTTGCCTGCGCTTACCCTTTTTTTTTTTTTTTTTTTTTTTTTTACCCCCTTCTCTATTATTCCCAAAATTTTATGTATCTATCCCCTGGGGGATAATTGTGCAGCTGGCCTTCCATGTGTGTGTAATCTGCCGCCGTAGTGGTCGCCCCACCTTCTTGTTAACCTAGCCAGCCATTTTTTACTAGGTATCTCTTGCCTGTCTATCAAGTCTAGTCTGCTTCTTTGCTGCTGCTGCTGTTGCTTCCCTAATCGCGACGACCCCAAAAGTTATTAGCCAATTTGCCCTCAAACACAAGTTGCTATCTTTCATAATTTTTTTTCTGATACCGAGACATCTCACGGGAAAGGGAAATAGAGCAGAGAAGAAAAAAAACATTAGTTATTTCCTTCCTTTTTCCCTTTTCCCTTTTATTTTTTTAACCCCCACAAGAAAAAAACAGCCAGATGTTCTAAGTTCACATCCACCCCTCGCGACATAGTCCCCGATAGGCATCCTGCAGCCAATCTTTAAAATTTGTTGTTGCTATTGGCTCATTTCGTCACGAGGCGCAGTCATTGACTTTTTTTTTCTCCTTCCCTTACACCCTTTGGCCGACGTTTCCGTCATGAACATCAAGTTTATGATTGACACTTGGTCCCTCGTAAACCGCAGTTGATGTGTACCGCTAAGTCGCGCGCGCAAGCGGGAAGCAAGTCTGCGCGCGAGCGACTGAAAAAGTGAGTGTGAGTGCGAGTGAGAGAGCTGGTGAGGTGGAAAGCGGCTCAGCCTTAGGCCAGTCCAGCCCGCTTGTTGCGGCACAGGCGCCGGTCCCGTATATATATCACAGATGTACGACTCAGGCCCAGGCCTATAAAAAAAAAAGAAAGGGACAAAAAAAAGTTAGGAAGAAAAAAAAATTAACAGCCCCGGGCCCCAACTTGGACTTTGGCGCAAAAGGCGCGAGAGGGGAGGGAATTATGGCCGCCGACTCATTGGAGCCTCGACTCGACCGTCGCGGCTCCCTGCTCGATGTTCGGGAAGCTCAAGTCACACCCGGCTTCGACCCGTCTTTAGACCCCACGATTAGACAGCTGTTCGAACAGCAAGCTGAAATCCAGGCGAAGCTAGCCGCCCTACTTCCAGCCAAGTATCTTCCAAACAGTAAACTTGAGTTGGACATGCTTCGTCGAAAACTTAGAGCACTGGAGGCCTACGTTAAGAGTCAAAGTAAGTGGCCTCTATTTTAATCGCGCTCCGCCTTATTAGCCTTGTACTGTATTCTGATATATGTAAACCCCAAGACCTGCCTGGGACCGTTCCCATATTATCTGACATCGAGGAAGCCCGCGCCCTGCAATATAAATGCGAGTGCATCGAGAGTTTCTTAATAGACCAAGGTATGTGATTAAAAGCCGTCTCTCGTATCTTTCTCCCCTTCCGCCTAACGTGCGTGTCCTTGTAACAGGGTTGGATCTTCATGATGCGCAGTTTTTGCATGCCTTGAAGCTTTTCGTTCAAGATGACTCACCACCCGGCTATGATGCTTGGCTGGATAAGAACATCTCATTCTATGACCCTATCTTCCGGGGATGGAGGATGAGAGAGACTATACCTCTCATATCAAGACGTCAGGCATCCTTCAAGTGTTGGGATGACCGATGCTTGTATTATATCTATGGCTTTTCTAATCCTGAAGAACGGGACGAGCATCTAAAACAACATGCTATATCGCCGAAGAGGGACTCGGGTCTATCTGTTGGCACAATACCCCCAATCGTCTTCCCGGACCAGTCGTCGTCACGATTATTTAGTACTGATCATATAAATCGGACCTCACCGACAACTTTACCACGGCTTTCTGTTCCTCCTTCGCTGCCTCCACTAGCTACTGCCAACCAACCTAGAGATCGACGTGAGTCGACAATTGGCTATCCTTTTGCGAACGAGTTGCCTCCTCCTCAACCCAGGGGGTCCGTAGACTCCGAACCCGATTCTTTGCTGCCGCCCTTAAAACGAAGTAGAGTCGGACACGGAAGACTCGAATCCATAGGGGAGCTGAGGCTACCACGTGATGCAGGGCCATGTCTCCGTTGTAAGGTCTATGCAAAGCCTGTAGGTAACTTCTTTCTATGGATTGGACAACTGCTTATTGTTGTTAGTGTGATTCGAAGGACGACTGCGCGTTTTGTTGCGAACCTGCTGGCTCCGCCAGTGAGGAATTTTGGAGTGTACTCGGATGCCATCGTGGCTCCCTAGTCTCGCTAGCTGATTACATGTTACCAGGTATAATCCCCTCGCATCGATTGGACGTTGGAAAGTGGCGTATACTCACTCCCGCATAGAAGCTCTTTCCCCGAGACAGGTGCATACACCTGTCACGTCACCTCTAGCAAGACGTCGAAACATGAACGATTATCTCGAACGGACCTATCTTGTAAGCCAGGGCATGTCGGATATGATAAAGTCACACATGGACTTCGACGATGGATTTTGGTGGACTGAAGATTTGGCATCGTTACCAATGCCCAATCCTACCCTGGCAACCTATTCTAAAGAGCCTAAAGATAAGCCGCCGCCTGTCTTGAAAGTGCTAGCAGCGAGTTGGAACGCGGAGGGTGTTCCTTTCCAGTTCTGGGAACTGTTCAGACTAACAGGTTACATGTCGGAAAGTCGAGAATTAGAAGCAGTAACTTATCCTGTGCTGTATCGTGCAAAGTTACTCTTAAGGGAGATCCTATTCTATGACTTACAACAGCCCGAGCCGTCGATACGAACCGAAGTTAATTTAACCAATGTTACGAATGCCCAAAACTCTCCGGACGATATAGACTACGAAGGACGAAACCGACTGATATACAACTGCATGGTTCAATTTTTGCAGTCCTTCGAGAGCACGACTATGCGAAGAGTCATATCGGATCCTAAGAGTTGGCTAGCCGTTTTCGTTTCGCTTTGTATTTTCAGCATC
Organism: Daldinia sp. EC12; assembly: GCA_002120325.1. Taxonomy (NCBI): domain Eukaryota; kingdom Fungi; phylum Ascomycota; class Sordariomycetes; order Xylariales; family Hypoxylaceae; genus Daldinia; species Daldinia sp. EC12. Next base: position 916,291 of record KZ112937.1, on the reverse strand, counting down.
GTCAGGACGATTTTGGCGGACTTGATTTCGACCCCATCAAGGGCCATTTCCACACAACCGCAATCAGGGTTTCCTATGCCCGCGGGTGCAACTGCTATGCACAGCGTCTATAAAGCGTTGGTAAGTGTATTTGCTTGGTCTGCTCCGATGATACTCGACGACCCCGCTCTCGAACTAGACGGAAATGATCGCGCGTTATTTGCCACGACTGTTGCGGCTGTTCGAAAGGAAGACTGGCTTGCTTTGGGTATCCGATCTTCCAGAGACTTTCTCATGGGACTTGGGAGCGGTTACCTGGATGGTAGTGCTGGGGGTAGTGCTGGATTTAATGGCTTCTTTAGACAACGGACACCTATTTACCGGCATGTGTCGTATCAGCAGCCTTCTGTTGTTGGTCAAGCTAGTGAGGCTCGAAAATCGGTTATTCAGTGGCGCCCAATCGACCCCTGGGCAGCTAGAAATGAGCAGGAAATGCTACCTACGACGTATCCTATAGAAAACCCCGAGCCCGGGAGGAGGCATACGGTAGGGGAGAACCCCGTATTTACGCGGGCGATTGCTAGGGGCCTCAGCTCCCCTTCAAAACTGAGAACTTCTTACCAGCGACCACCGCTTCGGCGTGTATTCTGTACTAAGTGTCACGAATACCCCGAAGGTTTCCGCGGCGAGCACGAACTTCGAAGGCATAACGACGCTAAGCATGCGTCTTTAGTGAAGAGATGGGTTTGTACGGAGCCGCAAACTGCGGGTCCTCACAACTCACCACAACCTGTCATACCACTTTCAAAGTGCAAGGCTTGTGTTACGCAGAAGCGATACGGTGCGTACTATAATGCGGCTGCTCACTTACGGCGGGCACATTTTCACCCGCATAGGAGCGGTAAGGCTAGTGGCGATTGGCCACCGATGACTGTCCTAAAAGATTGGATGCGAGAAGTACGACAGTCCATCGATGTTAATGAAAACGACACGTCTAGCGGGGAAGAGGACAACGACGTTAGGATGATCGAGGAGTACGCACTGCCTCGGCAGTCTTCTTTCCTAGAAGCTCCCCGACTTGCGCCCGCGCCGCCTCAGGGGCCATTGTTGGCCCCGTCGATAGCTCCGTCATTGGATAGCACAGCGCATAGCAGTCCTGTTATACCGAAGGCCGAGGATAACAGGAATCGATGTCCCCACCCGGACTGTGGTCGAGTATTCAAAGATCTGGCAGCGCATATGTTGACGCATCAGGAAGAGCGGCCTGAGAAATGCCCGATAGAAAGCTGCGAATACCACACAAAAGGGTTTGCACGGAAATATGACAAGAATAGGCACGCTTTGACACACTACAAGGGGACCATGGTTTGCCCTTTCTGTCCGGGTCCCGGGACAGCTTACGAGAAGGCTTTCAACAGAGCTGATGTCTTTAAACGGCACTTGACAGCCGTACATAACGTCGAGCAGACACCTCCTAATAGTCGAAAGATGATTATCACTGGTAATAGTTCACGGAACGGCGGCGATGCTAAGTGTTCTATCTGCCAAACGCGGTTCTCGACGGCGCAGGAATTCTACGAGCATTTGGACGATTGTGTTCTAAACGTAATCGTGCCGACGACGCCTAAGGCGCTAAAGGACCGGGTCTCGACGCCCCAGAAGGGCGACGATAGGAGTATCATTGTGGCTATGGAGGATTCTGACGAAAAGGGCAAAAGTGAAGGGAAGGGATCCGCTGACATCTCCCCGGGTAAGGTGATAGAGCCAACGCGGGGGGACAAGATGGATGTGGATTCGGACAGGGATTAAGGAACATGGAATTACGTGCTGTATATACGAGGCAACGGAAGAAAAAGCGGAGGAGTCTGGAAGATATCATTATGAAGTGGTATTTTACGAGGCCGTTATATTCGTGTATACAAACAAGCTTGGAATGAATATCAGGAAGTGGGACGATATACCGTACATAGTTATTAATGGCCTTACACATTTGCGTTACATTTGTTATTTGTCCTATTGGATTGGGGGCGAAAAGTATGTTTGATAATGGCTAGCTATCGGGAATAGCAGGATGACGAGCTCTGATTATTATGTTCTTCATGGGAAATGATCGACGAGGAAGCAAGCCGATACCTAGACTGAAGGGGGGCGGATCAAGAAGGATTGGTAGATAAATTGGCGGCTGTAAGGATGAGACGGGATTGGTTAGGATAGGTGAAGCGCTCTTTGCTTACCCGTCTTACGTGAGTGATGTCTATATAAGAGATCTTTATCGGTTGAGCCTCGTCGACTTCAAGTATTAGTGGTGGTGAATGGCGGTGGTAGTGTTGTTACAAGCGCTGATACGTATCATATACGAAAAAAAAAAAAAAAAAAAAAAATCCTTCGGGTGATAAGCTGCATGGCAGTGCCGGAGGATGCTTGGGGTTAAGGTTAGGCCTGCATGTAGTTATGAAGGGTACCTTGTCTATTGAAAGGATTGAAGGGGAGGATGGGATGGATGGGATGTAGTGTAAGTAGGTACATACGGCACTTGGGCTGGGTTTTGTCGTCGTACAAGAACAGCCGCGCATATGTAGGTACCTATGTATTGTACGGAATAGGGACGGGGTACGACGGGATGGGGGGGGTGAGGATTAGGAAATAGGATGTCATGTATGTAAATCGGTTAAGCAGGTGAGATTCTGACCTTTAACTACCTGGGTACCTAAGTAATAATACATTATATAGGTATGTATGAATATACACTATTGATTAGTATCTAAGTAAATTATACAGATTCACTATTTAATAAGTTCCACATTACGTCAAACAACAAATACGCGCGCTACGGAGTGTTTATTCGCCATATCCGTACTATAGGTGTATATTATCTACCTAGGTACCTAACTACCCTTGGGACCTGACAATCTGGGGCGGTATAAAAAAAAAGAAAAAAAAAAAAAAGAAAACACGTGGGTCTCGAAACATTGTTTCATGTATGTAATTTCGTAGTTGACGAAAAAAAACAAAGAGGAGGCTGGGAAAGTAAAGGGTATGATATGGGGAAGAGAAGGGAGATGAATGAAAAGTATGGGGGGGGGGGGGCCAAGAAAGGGCCATAGCTCCCCACAACGCCGCAACGCCCCCCCCAGGTCCGGCCCGACTCGACCTTGACCTTGACCTAGATAGACCTAGACCTTGACGAAAATGAAATTGACATAGCTAGCTGAATTACCAGTGAAGGATCGTTTAGGATTGTTTAATAAAACTACCTTCATGTAAGTAACTACCTACCTAGTCATACCAAGTAGTATGTGTGCATGTACAGGACCATGATATCCATCTTCCATGTATACTGTACCAAGACATGAATCATGAATCCATCCGTAACTCGGCTAACTGACCTAGCCAAGGTGATAAGGTAAACCAGAGTTAATACCTATCGGGATTCCTCGGTATAGGACGAGCCGAGGCGTCGAGGAGATATGTGGCTATATAATTACTTGGGGGAGTATATACCCAAGAAAGTATACCAGGCCATAGATGCTCCTCAGAGTGATAACTATATCTGGTATATACGCTCAATATATAGTTACTATTCTAGGCTTCACTCGTAGAATACCCATAGAAATAGGTAGCCTAAATAGCATAGCTAACCTAGTGGTAGCGTATATAGGTACATACCTAGGTCCTTTCATCATTCGACGCGTCTTCAAGACACAACTCCATAGAGCATCACATCACTATGTCTAGTGGGTGCTTATGTATATGTATATATGTCTTCTAGATAATATATGCATGTATATCCATCTTGTAGATGTTTCCTTTCTTCTCTTCTCTTCTTGTCTCTCTTTGTGTGTTTTCCTTCTCAATTTCGAACGGGGTATCATTATTACCTACCATACGTGCGCCTCGTGAAGCCTATTCATACACACGTCCACATGTTCCCAACACAAACAGGCCGACAACTCCGACCCCAACCACACCACCATATCTCATAACACATAAGGAAACCCCTTCGTCTTGGGTCAAAAGCGGTCGCCAGTCTAAATAGGCAGGCAATAAATCTTTTTTTTTTTTCATCCACTCCCCTTACAGAGCCCCCCCCTAATGACCAGTCTTCTTAGTGGCGGTAGCGGCAGCGAGTGGCTTCCGGGCATACCCATTCAACATCCTGAATCCAGAGCCGCATCGTCGCCCCTCCTCAACAACTTCATACACACCCTCGAGGCACTTTCCAGCCTCGCGCATCTCCGGGGCCTCGGCCTCAAGGAACCCAAGGCGACCTTCGGACGCCACCTTCTCCATCTCGCACCGCAGCAACCAGCGCTCCCACGCCCAGCTACCGGCAAGTCCGGCAGTAGGCGCCGCCGCCTCTGTGCTGCCTGAGACCATGGCCTCGGGCTCGAGGGGCCTCTCAATACCGCTGCTGTCTCGCGTAACCTTCCTGTTGCGGCGGACGGCTGGATCCGCTCCCATTGGCAGGCACACCCAAGCGCGACGCACCCCATCGAAGCCAGAGCGGTGTAGGCGGCTAAGGAACATGCGCGTGGGGCTGGGGTCGTAGCCGAGGGTCTTGAGAGCGAAGCCAAACTCGACGCTCTTAGCGAGCCCGATAGGGCCTGCGTTCGTGATATCTGAGTCTAGGACGGAAAATTCGAGGTACCCGCCGGGTTTGAGTACGCGCATGCACTCGGCCAAGCAGCTGTCCCACTCGTCTTCGCCGTTCTCACCGATGAACTTAAGGATGGAGTGCAGCTCCCGTGCCGACACAAGGTCAAAGTGTGCGTCGGGGAACGGCAGCTTTGTAAGCCGCGAGACGGCGACCTGACGGTGGTTAGGCGGTCCGCGGATGTTGGAGTTAGACAGCTGGCGGATCGCCTTAGTAGTAACCGTGTACACCTTTGTGTTCGGGTACATGATAGCGCAATGCCAGGCCCAGTCACAAGTAGCCTGACCACCAAGGTCTAGGATGCGAGCCCGGTCCTTGGCACCGCCCATGCGGGAGAGGCGAGCCAGACGCTTAGCAATGGGCGCGGAGAATAAGCGGCCTCCGTTCAAAGCCTTAGTTGCGCCGACGTGCCAGTTTGCCATGGACATTTGAGCCCATGCCTCATGCTCCTTATCCTTCTTTAGCTTCTCGGGGTCATCGACGATGATGTCGTCACCTCGAGCTACGTTGGCGCTCATGCGCTTCTTGGCTGACTGCGGCATCACTGATAGTTGGTACTTGCCGAGGAGCTGATTGCGGTGGACCTCGCGTAGAGAGATGCGCTGAGCCTGTAGAGCTTCAAAGCGAGGCAGACGGTGGACAAAAGGGTCCTGGCTACGGGAGCGGATGATATAATCTTGGAAAGCCCGATAGTAGGCCGACTCTTGTCGGGCGATCTTAGGTGGTAGGCTTTTGGGAATGTTACTCTTCACAGATATTTCAGAGAAACGAACTGTCTTTTTCTTTTGTGCCGGCGATGCCACCTCGGGTTCGGGTTCCTTCTTGGGTTCCTCAACGTGAGTGGATTCCGCCTCCGCTTCAGCCTTCGGCTTAAACTCATCCTCCGGGAGGATGGCGTTGAGATAAGCCTTTTGTGCCATGAGCCATGATTCGGTCCGGTCTAGGTTAGACAAAGCAGCCTCTTGCTGCTTTTTGACGTACTCGGCGTCATAGGTCGCAACGATTTCTGTGGCGGTGATATCCTCATTTGGGCTGTAAGGTTCAAGATGAGCAGCAAGAGGAGATAGAGGCTCTCTTTGCTCGATACGTCGGGCTGTGAGGACGTCTTCGGTAAGATCAGCCCTCGCCTCAACAACATGCTCCAAGATGGCTGGCCTTGCGGTTGGAATACCATCTGACATTGTACCCCTAATCTCTACAATCTGCTCGACCGGCATCGATGGAAGGGGGGCAGCTGCAAACCTCTCGGGACGTGGAGGCGGGGGAGGGAGAACGGAAGCAGAAGGCAAAGTCGGCATACGAGGAGCAGGCTCATTCCACGGGACTCTATAAAACTGCTCCGCAGTAGTGGAGGTGGGGGGAGCAATGTCATCGGGGGTCATGGAAGGCAAATGCCAAGTGTGCCTCGTATGCGGAGAAAGGCCCGAGAAAAAGCCTCCCGGAGAGGGAATGTCGAGCCTTGTCAATCCATTGAGAGATTGCTGTTGTCGAGTTGAGAGGCGTAGAGCTGGTCGCGCCATGGCAGTGAGAAGACGTGGCGTCTGCTGCGACATTTCCGGCCTCCTCTCTTCGGTGACCTCGATAACTTGCTCTGTGTGGTACTCACTATCGCCGTCCTCGCTACCTGACAGCGCTTGCAGGGTAGCCAAAGCAGCGGGTTGTAGTTGAACACCAGACCAGTCTGCGGTATCGATGCTGTCTTCTCCCATTACTGGCGTGGGCGGAGCGGATAGGGCAGCCATTTGATCCGAAGTGAGACTACCATCGAGAGACGGTGGGGCAGAAATGGTTGGTACCTCCTGAGATTGCTGAGCTTTCAGGTAGGACATCACAGCCGGCGACATCTCGACCTTTGGAGGTGGTGTCGGAGGAATTGGCGACGTGAACATCTTGAACTCCAGCTTACCCGATAAGTTCTGAACTTCTTGGTTCTGCTGCGCGGGGATTACCAAAGGAGGAAGAGCCCGGTGCGAGGTAGGCGAGGGAACCGAAGATCGCCTCAGCATTGTATTACGAGAACTATTCCGACGCCTCACCGATGACATCCTCGAAGTTCGTCGAGTATCTTCTTCGTCGGAGACGTCGTAGATATCGTCAAACTCTGTAACATCAGTACTTATACTAGCTCGATTCCAGGGGTCCGAGGAAGATATCGACGGAGAGTTGCTTTCCTCAGCGGATGTAGCTGACGGAGATTCAGGTAGTATCGGAGCAGACAAGAAGTGAAAGCCTCGAGGAGTTGGGAAGTGGTCACTTCGCGGAGATAACCATTGAACTATCTTCTCATTTGACGAACTCGATTGGTTTTTGCCCCGATTCCTCGACACCCTCTTCTGTGACCCCTCCGACTCTTCCTCCATTATTGTATTAAGTGACCTCCCCGGTCTTCGTGCCAGCGAAGGGGAGGGGGGTTGGTATGTGGTGGACGGTAAAAGGACTAGTTCGGACATCTTGTGTATAAAAATACTACTAGTAAGATTCTTAAAAAGGAGAAAATAGATAAAAAAAGAAAATAGGACAAATGCAAGTAAGACGTGCTGAAAAAAATAACGTCCGGCGTCGTTGAAAGCGAAGTGAAAGTAAAGAAATAGGCCTTAACGACAGAAACACCTCGATCAACGAAGCGATATGAAAATGAGGCAACCTCAAGGAAGCTTGAGAAGAAGAGAATAAGAGAAATGAAGCCTACCAAACGTTTGGGTGAGAGTAGTTTTATGACTATAACCTCGGAGATGGGCAAGCGGCTACGATGTGGGGAGAAGTAGTATGGAGAAGAAAGCGAGCGCTTCCAGCCCAGTGGTTTGCTATCCTGATGGACGGGTAACTGACCATCACCTGCATAGCCTTGGAGTCTTAGTGCAGATTCGGCCAGACGCACACGCCTTGGTGTCCATTTTGAACCCGTTTAGGTATGAAGGTGTGGTAGCTGTACCGGAAGAAGACTCGTTGTCTCGTTGGGCGAGGTCAGTCAAGAGGTTGTATCGGTCGAACTGCCCCACCGGCAGCCAATCGGGGTTGATAGACGAACGGCTGGCGGTGATATAATTTTAGAATACTCAGCGGCATCAGCCAATAGTCCGACTGGCGCGCGGGAGAGTAGGACGGAGAAAATGGCTGATTGGTACCGTATTACAGGCTTCCAGGCCAATGAGATAGGGTTACGCTGACAGAGCGCTTAACCGCCCAGCGCCATTTGCGAAGCTCCGTGATTGGTCGAGCCACGTTCGTCGTCAGATGAATCGTGCTGTGAAACCAAACTTCCAGAACCCAATAAATCTGAAGGCAAAGAATGAATAAACGTCATCTTTAGCACTAGACCTGGCTATTCTATCCATCTAGCCAACGCGTTTAAATAGCGGTAGGACTTGCCCGCGATGTGCGCGTTGCCTGGTGTTAGGAGACAGGATCGACTGGTCCCTGTAAGTCAAATCTTCCATCTTAGCATGCCATGAACGCAATGACGGCATTCTCTCCATGGGGGCTCATATGCTTTATAGCGGCAATTGCTATAGGACGAATATATAGTCAATCTGTTATATACTACCTTGGGCTGCAGGCTTACCGTAGCATTGGACAGCTTAGAATCCAATCTTCTTGACGAAGGCCAGTTAATATTTGATAAGAAGCTTAACAGGATGTTACATGATGATCGTCTTATCAACAACGAGAAAGTGATTGTAAGATAATCGTTGTGGATTATCATATCCGTCCGAGCAAGAAGATTTGACTGGACTGAATTTAACTCGCATTTGTTGGACCTGGAATTGTAAGACGCTTATCGAAGATCTGGGCCCAAAGCCTCCAACATAGTTGTAGTATTATCGAAGCTATTGGCCATATGTAACCTTCAATTTGAAGTGACAATAAATACGGCTAGGGCAAGTGGCATAATAGAGTCTGATTCCATGGCCTCATCAGTTGAATTGATGTTTGTAAGTGGTAGACTTCTAGCGCTACCTACCTACTAATGCGTTAGAAGAACTGTTCAAGTAGATAAGACTGTGGCGCTGACTCAAACAACACTATAAAACTGTGGCTTGTAAGAGAACTTCCCCTCCAAATTTTCATTGGACGCAGCTACCCTCTGCGCTAATACATACGTCAAGGTTTAGGTAAAAAAGTATGCAAATATCGAGCTTAGACGAAAAAAAAGGCCGTGCAATTGAAGTCACCTGTTTCACGCCGTCCTCGCGGAAGAAAACGAAACGCATAAAAACGCCCAGCTTTACCCCACCAAACCCACCATTACATTACATACCGCATCCACTAAGAAACTTTTGATTCTAGGGCACGGACCACGAAGCCTCAACTATACTATATTTGCCATAACCTACACTACATCTAGCTAGTATGTGGCTTTCGCTAAAGTACCCCATAGCATGATGTGCTCAAATCATTTCCAAATATCGTATGGTGAACGCCCGTGGTCCGTGCCCTAGAATCAAAAGTTTCTTAGTGGATGCGGTAGTAGTTTTTGTTAGTAGGGACCTTCGATCGACGAACCCCGCGCTCCAACAGAATCAAAAGTTCAATCCCCTTGTTTATCTACATAACCTATCTACCTACCTAAGTAGCCAAACAACAAACCAGAATATCTTAGGACTCGACAGCGACGAAACATTTTACGTCTCCTTTTTTTTTCTTGCTTCCTTTTACAGCTTGCTGCTTACCCACCAACTTATATTCCAAACCCCCCATCTATATTACATTAGATACTATATACCTACCCTGGTTTTCTGAAGGAATGGCAGACACAGAACAGGCAGAGGGACCTGGCGAGCCTCAGGGCCGCCACGTGATATACTGCGGCGGTAAGTCAAACAGAACAACAAACACGATACCCACTAGGTCCGGCCCATTCATAACAAGCTGTATAAACTAACCTTGTCCTTTTGCTACTATTCTAGTATGCACCTTACCGCCAGAGGTACGATAAAGTCCTTAATCCCGTAGAACCCCAGTCCCGCCGCGAATGGAATTCGAACAAGAGAGACATCATAGAGACATATACACAGACACAGACACAGACACAGACACAGACACAGACACAGAGAAAGATGGACAACGTACTGATTTTTAATGCAAGTAGTACTGCGAATACGGCGGCACCGTCAAGAAATGCCAGGACTGGCTACAAAAAACCCACCCGGACCTATACGAACGCATATGGTCTCCAGGTACGCCTAGGCTTCCCCTTCCCTAAAATAAACATATCCTATACCGTACCATACCGTACCATACCATGCCAGACCCATCCCTAGCCTTATGTACAGAAAGTCTCTTTCCCCACTAACGCCAGCTTGTTTTTTTCCCTTCTACTACAGAAGCCCTAGAAGCCGCCACGGCATCGCTATCCGTCGAGGCGCAGAAGCGCGCTGCCAAGGACGCGCAGAAGAAGGCCGCGCAGGCCGAGAAGGCGGAGCAGAAGCAAGCGGACAAGATCGCCAACAGCGTCGTAACGATCAAGCGGGTCGAACGTAATAAGCGCAAGTTCGTAACCGCCGTGTCCGGGCTCGAAGCGTTTGGTCTCGATCTCAAAAAGGTCGCCAAGGAATTCGGCAAGAAGTTCGCCACCGGCTCTTCCGTCACCAAGGTGCCCAGCGGCGGCGAGGAGATCGTCGTCCAGGGCGACGTGTCCGACGAGATCGAGGAGTTCCTGCTCGACAAGTACAAGGACACCATCCCCGAGGACAACATCGAACTCGTCGACGATAAGAAAAAGAAGGGCAGCGCCGCTACCGCCGGCTAGAAGCAGACGTTTTTCTCATCCAAACCTACGAAGTGGGAGCGCAGGAAAAATCAAAGGAACCAAAATAGTGGGAGGAGGATGCGAAAGACTTTTTTTTAGATAAAAAAACGCCAGCAAGGTTCTCATTGTGCCCTGACTTAATCCATACCCCCCCTCCTGTGTAGCGACAGAAAAGCAGAACCATAACGCCAAGCGAGATGCAATTACACATTATAGTCATTTAATATCTAAGCTCTCTTCCTTAATGTCCTTCCGGTTCCCGTACCAGATGCAGCTGTTTTTGTTGTCGGGGGCTTTTTGGTTGTGGCTGACTTTATTGTGTTCATAACTGTTCTCTTGGCTGCAGGAGCTGCTGTGGTCTTAGCTGTTCTCGACGCGGTTGTCTTCTTGACTACCGTCGTCGAACTGCCATTGCTTGACTCGCTTGCAGTACTAGCCTTCCGTCTCCCACGCGTAGATGCTGCAGTTGGGGGTCGCGAAGGGACTGCGGCTTGTCGCGCACGTACAGATGTGTTACCGTTAGCTGAACTAGTCGTAGATGATGTGGTGGGTTTCCTTGTGACTGGAGGCCGTGTTGCCTTCACCCTATCTGTCATACTCGATATGATATGGGAAGATGGCTTAGGCGGGGGTCCCTTCAAAGGGGATGCGGGTCTGCTAACTAGTGACTTGATAGGAGATGCCGGACGAGCGCGGGGCACTATTCGGGTATTTGAGGAGGTGGGTGATAAGACCTGTCCTGGCTGAATCGCTGCAGGTTCCTTGCCAGGGATGCCGTGAGGCCTCTTCTTAGGATTCTGGACATCGCCGCCCTGGTTCTCCTTATCTAAACCTATTATTTCCTCACTGGATATTGTTAGTTAGCTAGAGAGAATAGACAAAATTTAATTCCTACCTAAGGCGCTTTAGATTGGTGGTTGCCGGGACTGGCTTTCGCGGGAGGGGTTTGGCTGACGCGCTATCCTTTGCAGGGACTGGTGGAGGTTTGGTTACATACGTTGACTTTGGTGGCCGAGGCGGTTGTTGAGTCTGTAGTGATTTAGAAAGAAGTTCGCCCATTTTAAGTTTTCGTAAGGCCGTAGGTATTCTGTTTACGCGCATCTCGACGCGTGATCGAAGTTGTTGCGCCTGGATGTTATATTGAGCTCTTAGCCGTCTTGCACGTTCGGTAACTACGATTAAAAGAATTAGTTAAAATGCCCAAATTTTGATTTATTTAGCTAGGCGGCGCGTTCATACTCTCTAATTGAAGGTTGTCGATGAGGGCTTGCTTTTGCGCGAGCGATAGGCCCAACTTCCGCTTCTTGATCGGACTTCGTTGAGGCGAACTTCTCATGGTGATTTTTCGGTTGTCAATTGAGCCTGTTATAGCCTCTGACTTTCTCTTTCGCGTCGCTTTTACGGGTGCCATCTTGTCGTTATAATTGTGTGTGTCGGATATTCTTAATGTTTTGTTGGCTTGGTGGGTTAGAAAATGCGGTAAAAATGTAAAGTGTGTAAAGTGTGAATTCCCGGACGCGTTGTTTCGTGTAGGCGTTTTGTGAATATGGGGTAGAAAATGGAGTACAAAATGCAAGAATTCGGGTTTGTGTTCATGATGAAACCAAAGCTTGTGCAAGTAAACAAAAGAGAGAGATGGGTCATGCACTTGAGCGATGCGAGTAATGCAATTGGATAATCTGAAACTTGGTGGGTTAGAGTGGATTAAGTCATCTAAAAAAGGAAGCCGATTAAGCATTTAAGCAAGCCGGGCAAAAAGCTGGAAAGTGAGTTCAAGTGGTCCAAGCTTCTATTTTTCGCTGTAGCAGTGTAACCGTGTAGGTAGGTACCTTGTACCCACCTAGGCTACACCTGCCTGACGTTTGCTCTGAAGAGCTTATCCTCCGATTCCAGCCAGCATTGGAGTTACTAAGGTACTTTAGCTGTACTTGCATTCTTCAACTTTTCGTAACCTCCGTCATCCAGCCTTGCAGAACTTACCCTTCAGATAAAAATATAAGACAGGCCGGACCTTCACTACTTGCAAAACACCATCGAACACAAGTTTACCTCCCACAATACCGCCAAAATGCCGTTGCAAGCTGTTATGATAATCGTTGATAACAGCGAAAGCAGCCGCAATGGAGACTACCAGCCCTCCCGGTTCGATGCCCAGGCCGACGCCATAAATATCATATTCGAGAGCATCACCCAGTCTAACCCCGAGTCTTCCGTCGGCCTGATGAGCATGGGTGGCAAGGGACCCGAGGTTTTGTCCACGCTGACGACGGAACGGGGCAAGCTGCTCGAAGGTCTTCACCGAATCAAGAAGAAGATTTCGGGCTCGTCCCACCTCGCAACCGGTATCCAGATCGCCAGTGTATGTCCAACCGTTGTCTACAATAGATATATCGTATATAATGAGATCTAAGCTAATCGATTTTCTCCGCGACAGCTAGCATTGAAGCACCGACAAAACAAGTCCCAACGCCAGCGCATCATCGTCTTTGTGTGCTCGCCCGTAGCCGACGACGAGAAGAAGCTGGTATCACTGGCCAAGAAGATGAAGAAAGGAAACATCGATATCGACTTCATCTTATTTGGCGACCTAGACGACGACGATGTACAGAAGAAGCTCGAAGCTTTTAACAACGCGGTTAAGACTAATGAGAACTCGCACCTTGTTGTGATCCCTCCTAGCGGCAAGCTGCTTAGTGATCAGCTAATAACTACTCCTATCCTACTCGGAGAGGGAGCAGCTGGTGGTTCAGGTGGCATGGCCGAGGGTGGTGGCGACTTTGGCGATTTCGACTTCGACCCCAGCGCCGACCCCGAGCTGGCTCTTGCTCTACGCATGAGTATGGAAGAGGAGAATGCAAGACAAGCTAAACAGGCCAAGGAGGAAGCAGAAGCTGCCAACAAGACGAGTCTAGAGGGAATACAGGAGGAGGGTGAAAACCAGCCTCTACTAAGCGAACATGGAGAGCCTAGCGGAAGCGGATCTGCCGACAAGAAAAGCTCTAAGAAAGACGACGACGACAAGATGGACACGTCATAGACACGGACTTGGTTATCTGTAGTCTGTCGAATTCTCGCCGGCATGGGATCACGGAGTTGTTGGGCTTGTACAGTAATAATAGACCAAAGGCCTGTAGCGATGAATTAGGCGGGGAATGACATTCCTGCTACGAAAAGAAAATAGCAGGAAAATTTCTATGGATCAAGTTCTGGGCCGTAATGAAAATCCAAGTCTGTTAAACTCCAAACGCCATGCGATGATGCAACTCTAGATAACTAAGCCCCTCCTGATTCCATCCCCATCAAGCCGCCAAGGCTTTCCTTGCCTATAGGTGTGAGTTCTATAAGAGAAATATGTAGTACTAGTGAATCCCTCTATACTACCGGGAGCTGTTAATCTCCCTGATATACGAGTTCAACTTCCTGTCGAATGTCTCGCAGCGGATAGGCATCTCCAGCTGGTAGAAGGGGTTCTTCATGACGTAGTCGGAATACAAGTCGTAGATCTTGCGGATGGTTATGTCCACATTAGTCTGCATCGTGTCCGTGAACAATAGAAACTTGGTCCCCGTCAAGGTGTTAAAACACTGCAGCCGGAAGTTCTCCGTCTCCATGACCTCGAGACCCGAGGGCGGATCCGGACGGCTTGGTATCGGCACGCCTCCAGCTGTTAATGCCGCCTGCTGCTGTTGTTGGGCATGCATCAGTCCCTTTAAGGGGTTGAGACGAGCTGTGATGGCATGGACTCTGTAGTAAAGAGTAAGCAATCTAATTTCCTGATTCCCATGGCCTGGGCAGTGCTGATGGGATAGAGGAACATGTCTCACCCGTGAAAAGTACCAGCAAGTACGAGGTAGTCATTCGTATTAAGCTGATTCAGGCCATCTCCGAAGGTTCGGTTGTAGATAAGACCGCCAGCCTTGTTGATGACAATAAGAGCTAGGACACCCCTATATAATGTATATATGAGTTAGTAGCAGTTCCACACTTTACAATAAATCGGACGCATTGCTTCTTACATTGTACAGTGTGTTCAGAGGATAATTGGAACTATTGTTGACTCGATTTTGACCTAGGGGATTCGAGGATATATTCCTTGCTCATTTCTTTTTAAAGAATATACGTTCATGACCCTCCAGTATGAGATATCACAGCAATGCGACTAGGCTTATACGGCTCACTAACTAGGTAGCCTAGGCGTTTTGACTGTGTCTATCAGGTCCTTGGTTGCTGAACAAAAGGTAAAATAACCGAAGTTTCTCCTAAAAGTCCTTGAGTTGTAACTTAGTAGGTTGAGACATAACGCTGGAGTATTGTACCAAAGTACCCACGTACCCACGTACCGCGCTGAAGCGTGCTAGGACTAGACCGGATTTTCACAAGAAGCTTTCCCCAAAGTCCCCATAATTTAGCGGTTCAGTGAGTTCGTACAGTGCCCAGAGCCCCAGCCTAGAAAAGCTCAGAAGCCTAGAAGCCTTGAACTCAAAGCCGCATTATCTGACAGCTGATATTTCTTCCTTGTCGCATTTCATATCGCATAACCATATCGCCGTAGCTGTCAACCATCATTTGATCGCGTCGGTTTGCGACCAATAAAACAACAATCTCATACTTCTCTCTTTTCCATAATATTTTTTCTCTCTCTCTCTTAATCGCCGTTCTATAAACTATTCCTCTACAGCTCGTCACCGCGACCATACAAAGAGACCAAGCTGGACAACGCAATGTCTCATCCTCCTACGTCGCGATCCAGAGCGCCGCCCGCCGGCAACGAGGAGGCTACTACAGTCCTCCGACTCGGCGAGTTCCAGGATGTCGATACTCTGACGCTATCCGAAGCTGCCCTCGTTATTAACGCCCTGGTAGCCAAGCGTCGCAACGACCGCAAGAATGTCAACGAAACCGAGTAAGAAAGCTTCCCGGTCTTTATTCCCTAGACGGGCGGAAAGAGCAGGACTAATGTTTTTTTTGTGTTTCTCTCAGGATGTTGACCAAGACTATCGATTACCTGGATACCTTCGCCCGCTTCAAGAAGAAGGAGAACGTCGAGGCCGTGGAGCGCTTGTTGAGCTCGCATAAGGAGTTTCACAAGTTTGAGCGCGCACAGTTAGGTATGGCTTGATTATAGCGTTGCGGTTATTGTTGAGGAGGTAAACAACAAAAGACTAATCTAAATACCCGCGTTTTAGGATCTCTTTGCTGCGAAACGGCCGAAGAAGCAAAGTATCTGATCCCCTCCATCACCGACAAAATCTCGGACGAAGAACTACAAGAGCTGCTCAACGAGATTTATAAGTTAATGCCTCGATGATACCGCTTTGTTATAATTCCATGGGTACTCTAGTAAAAAGTACCAAGCCTCTATTGTTCATCATACCACCCGGAACAGATCCATCAAAACCTTTAATCACCTCTCTATACGAGGTATAATTCCAGGGCCGAGATGCTGCGATAATGGGTTTTTTAAAGGGGAGGAAAGAAGGGAACAAAGGCCTAGTTTCTTGTCAGTTTGGGCGTTTTCATTTGATATAGACCAGAAGGAACCTGGTATTGCACTAAACGGCGTAGGATAAGGAAAAAGACTGGCAGGCTTTTCTTGATTTCTGTCATGTGCCATACCCCATAAGATCGGAAGATACAGGCAAAGACTAAATAAATAGCATTCGGTTAATTTTTTAGTAACGATTGTTCTCTAAACTGAACTTGGCTTCGTGGTGGTATTTTCTCTACTATCTTATGAATTTTCAGGGGTATCTATCATCGATCAACCACGATACTTGGGCAAGCTGATAGAACCAAAGCAAGTATAAGAGGTAATTCCATAGTTCAGTATGCCACGCTCAATGGGAAAGGTCTGAAAGAAGCGATCTGCTCTTGTAATGAGTTAAGAAGCTAGGGTCGATGTAAAATATCCTCATACTTCTAAATCACATTCAAGTAAAAGGACGCCGAACGAAACCTCCCCATCTAAGCCCTCGGATAATACAATCCAGTTCCATATACTTCCACAACCTTATCTTCTTTAACAGCTTACCCGGAAAGCATCGGCGATATATATACATGCACACGTGGTATTTCATACGGAAAAAGATGAAATAATAGAAGAGCGTAGAAAAACAGAACACCTCCAGCACAAAACCACCACCACCATTCCATCACATAGCAAATAAAAATTCCAATCTCTACGGCAGCTCGCTTACTTCCTGTCTTACTACTTGTCCCTGTCCCTGTCCCTGTCCCTTCCACGCTGGATGGTCCATCATAAAACGCTCCGGCTCGTCGGCGTACGGCGAGTTAGGCATAGGTTCCGCGGCCATGCGCTTCGCGATGCGGCGCCGACGGATGAGAAGTCCGATGATGAATGCGGCGGTCAGGAAGATGATGGTGCTGCTTATGCATATTCCTATTAAAGCAGCCGTGGAGAGATGATGTGTCGATGTAGCGTTGCTGCTATTGCTGCTGTTGCTGTTTTGTGGGAGTGCTGGGGTTGAGGTTGATGTTGATATCGGCGTCGGCGTTTCTAGGAGTGAGGTAGAAGAAGACGGTGCTGAGAGTGAGGATAAAGGTGGTGGTGATATGGTAGTCCCCGTTGATATTGTAGGAGATTCAGAGCTGCTGCTACTGCTGCTCCTGCTGCTGTCGCTGTCGCTGCTTATGCTGATGAAGGGAAACGACGTGCTATCCATACTCGTAAGCACAGTCACCGTCTGCGTCCCAACACCATTGTTCAACGTCGTCGTAATGGTAGTATCCGCCGGCGTCTCTCCCGGCTGCACAGCATCGTCCGGACACCCGCCCGAGGTACAAGCGTCCACGGCGCAACATCCCACGAACCCGCCGTGGCAGCTGTAAAACACGAAACCGGGGTCGCAGGAGCCAGGCTCTCTCCGTTCGTGGTTCATTTTTTCCCCTTCTTTTCTTTTCTTTTTCGCTTATGCGCCGGTAAGGCAAGTATAGAGAAGACCGCAGCTACTCTTGTTGCTATGACCCAATCGGGAGAGTATTATTCGATGGCACACCGACGGCTCTGTCGAGATGTTAGTCCCAACAGCAGAGGGCATGTTGCTTATCAGCTAGGTATCGTCTATCAAGAGTAGATGGATTGAGTAAAGAGCTTGCTAATAATAAGCCAGAAAATCGACAGGTCAAGTAAATAAAGCGAGAGTGAAAGATCCGGGCGAGACACGGAAGCGATTTCTGACTAATTATGAGAAGAAGCAAGCTCAACGTTGACCCCATAGCTCGGGCACATAGATATCCCTGAGAACCCTTAGTATATCCCTTCGTGATACCTGTCTATCAAGCAAGCCGATTAGGGCTACGAGTGTTTGCCCTGCTCTCTGCTGAAGTATATATATATACCATAACTACCTAGATACAGTATAGTTACATTTGAGTTACTGCCGTTATGACCTGCCGTTACTGTCTTCCCATATGGGAGAGGTGAGGCAAGAGCCCGAGACTTTAAGGCTGATATACGTGCCATATGAGCAACGGCTATGAGTCTATATTATCTTCAGCTACACCGCAGCATGGAACATATTTTTAACATGGTACGAACTACTCGTTCCACAACCTAGGCCAAGGGGGCTGGAGCCCTACGACTTAAGTTATACTTCCCTTGCTACGTACAACCAAGCATTCAAGGCTTTTTCTGTCCCCAGCAAAGCGACATGGGTATCAATCTAGGTTCTACTCTCATCCCTGGCTCCTGATAGCAAACATATCTTCGGTGAATACCCCGTTTGCTGATACTCAGAACGCAAACTTCTTACACACACAGTAACTGCTAGCTTATACAGCGATGTATAACTGCCTATATTGTAAATTATCCCGGCGAATGTCTACCCTTCTTCATACAGTACCTAAGTTTCTATCTCAACCACGTAAAGCAGTCACTCCCGCCCCTTTCAGCCTGGACGGAGAGCTGCATCTTAGATTATATTAGGTACCCAAGCAACAAAATACTACCAGGAGCTTGCATAAACGCGGCTATGGGCATACGCAGTTCGTAAATCATTTAATCCAGGTAGGCATTCTCAATACCGGCAGCATATTATAACGACTCATCACTCTGTGAAAACATATAGGAAAAAAAGAGGCGCTCTTTTGAAACCCGTAAAGTTTATCATTTGCATAGTTGCCTATTCACTTACACCCTTCCAAAACCCGTAACCCACGCCGAGACGAAATCCCAGGCTTCTAACCCTTCAACTTCTCCAATAGCAGCTTTGAGCCCATATTTCCAACCATCGGCTCCTTCTTCGCGCCAGCTTTCTTACCCTTCTTCTTCTTGTCCCCCTTCTGCTCCTCCGCGCTCGCCTCATTAGCTTCCCTAGCAGCCTTCTGTTCCGGTGTCTCCTCCGCAGCCGCCTTCTCTAGCACCTTCTTATTCTTCTTCAGCGTGCTCTTGAGCTCATTTTTACTCGAAAAGTCGTCCGCCTCTAGGAGGTTAAGCACGACGAATGAGCTGGGGCCCGTAGCCCAGGCCATGATATGGTCTTTGATAAAGGGGTATAGGATATCTGCGAAGTGAAGGGGAGGATCAACTGGTATTACGCGACGGGTTGCCTTATCGAAGTGACCGCCTGCTATCAGGGTCTTAAACATACGGCCACCATAGGAAGCCTTAGATATATGCTCCCTAGGGACTGCCTCGTTTGCGGACTCATCAGCAGCCGCATCTGCCTCGTTAGGGTTTCCCTGTGCGGTTGAGGCTATTGCTTGTAGAGCTTCGGATTTATCTCCAACACACGAAAGAAGAGCTTCTGTGACTAACTGCGCCCCGTAGGAAGTAGAGATCAAATCCAGTGGTGACGAGGCAATTGCAGAAAGTAATTGTGGCGATAATGCTGCGACCAACTCCTTTCGACGGACCTCGGGGTCCTTCTTGCTTGTTGTCTTGCGAATCTCCCATAGCTCCTCAAGAACCTTCAGGTCATCGGCACGGCCAGCATCGAAGAGAACCTTAGATGGACCCTCAAGTGGATATCGTATTGTTAAGCGGGCATTCGGATCATTGGCAGCGATGACCACATTAGAGACTTCAT
Source organism: Daldinia sp. EC12 (assembly GCA_002120325.1). NCBI lineage: Eukaryota > Fungi > Ascomycota > Sordariomycetes > Xylariales > Hypoxylaceae > Daldinia > Daldinia sp. EC12. Next base: position 896,862 of record KZ112937.1, on the reverse strand, counting down.
CTTGTTCCCCCTTGCCCAGTAATTCCGTAATGATGGACTTAGAAGTTAAGACGGTATCATCAATTAGGTCGTAAGCAGCGAGGATGACTAGATGTCCATTTGGATCAGTTGACATGAGTTGGAAGGTGTCCTTATATGTCTTCAGAATTTGCTTCCGGTCCTTGGCTGTTCCGTGAGCGAGAAGCAAACATACGAGACGAGCACCCGATTTTGTAAAGGCCATGTTCTTAAGCAGATCCCCATTTTCGTCTTCCTTAATCATTTCCATGTATTCCTTAGATTCTTCGGAACCAGGCTTCACATTAACGTAGTACTGGTACATAGCGTCGTGTAGCATCGTAAATCCTGTCATCTTCTTTTGGACAAGCTGGTTGGTCAGGTCGAGAAGATATTTCATAATCGGCCCTCGTTTACTCGGCTGCTCCTCAAGAATCTGGGAGAGCTCAGCTGTAGGGACGGTCTTATCGTCCGTTGCAATTCTGAAAATATGAAACTCGGGCCCGTACCATTCTCTTAATAGAATGGCCTTCTGCTCCTTAGTAGCAATGCCTCTGTAAATATCGTCCAAAATCCAAGAAGCTTCAGGGTGGTTGATAAGTTTTCGAACTTTTCCGTAGAATTCAGGAACAATCATATCTCGGATCTCATCATCGCCTTTTACAAGAAGTTTGCCAATTAAAAATTTGGCATACTTGCTTTCGGCTAGTATAGGATATGTACCCTTCAGCTCCCTCGCAATCATCTTCCGTCGCTCGGGAGTCGCGTACTTGATAGCGGTTTGGACAACACGAACTGCATCGTGCTTAAGTACGAAATCCTTCATACGACCGGTAGCAATGCTGAAGAGTTCCTCGACAAGTTTTTGTCGTTCATCCTTGGGAACCTTGGATTTCAACCGTAGTCTCTCCCAGAGTTTCTTGGTTCGATGTAATTCATCAGCTAGGGGCTTTGCATTTTTACGCTCTAGGGCAAGTTGCTTCTGTTTTATGTGCGATTCGCGAGAGTTTTGACCTGCGTGAATGGAATTAGCAATGTTGGAAAGATTCCTCTCTTAAGATAGGTTAGTCGAATCTACCTTTTTCGAAGGGTTTCCCAGGTTGATTGCTAGTAGGCTTGGCTCGGAAAGGTATATCATCATTTTGCTGTGATTTTCCATTACCCAATGAAGCGCCGCCGTCGTCTTGATCCGAAAATTCGCTGATCTCGCTATCGTCGCTCACATCTTCCTCTGATTCCTGCTTTCGCGCCGGTTTCTTGTCGAACTTTGGCTTTTTGCTAGAGTGTTCTTTGCTGCCATTGGCAAGCTTCCTTTTGCTTCCGAGTGCTTCACTTTTGTGCGCCATTGTGAGGATCTTGGAGCGAGTGAAGTTCGCAGCAGGTTATTTTATTATTCAATGTTGATATGATAACCTTTTTTCTATGCAGCTATCAGCACCTTTTTTGCGAATCCCAGTACTAAAAAATATTTAGTGGAGCCTCGATAATGCCGGGCGGTCAAGGCGCAATTGCTTGAACTTTCACCCCGCGGCCCCACCAAAAATCCACGCTACTAGCAATGCGGGACAAGCAGCCGGTGGTGGGATTACGCCGGTACCTTACTGCTTTTATACCCCAAAACATAAAAACCATGAACCTTTTTATAGCGATACTCTCCTACGCCTAATTAAATACATTAAGTGTATTTACAATTCTCTATGAGCCACCATGGGCCGAGAGGAGCAGGTCGAAGAACGCGAAGTTCTCGACTCCATCTTCCCAGATGAAATCACAGGTCCGTCTTTTCTATGTTTATCTTATATATCTATCTATCTATCTACCCCGCCATCACCACCACCACCATCATCATCATCATTGTCATTATCACCCAATTAACAAGACAACATAAAAGACATATCTGAGACCGAATACCGCATATCCATAAAACTAGACCTCCCCGACGACGACAGCGATGAAGCTAGCGAACCCCCCACCCTCATCCTGCACGTGCGATACCCCGACGCCTACCCGGACGAGGCGCCCATCCTCGACCTCTCGCCGCCGCAGAACGCCCCCCCGCACCCGCACTTCGCCGTCGCCTCCGATAAGGCGCAACTCCTGAAGGGCCTCGAGGACACGATCCAGGAGAACCTCGGGATGGCGATGGTGTTCACGCTCGTCACTACCCTCAAGGAAGAGGCCGAGCAGTTGATTCTGGACCGCCGCGCCGCCGCCGCCAGGGTCCACGAGGAGGCCATCCTCGCCGCCGAGCGCGAGGAGAACAAGAAGTTTCACGGCACCCCCGTCACCCCAGAGACCTTCATGAAGTGGCGCGAGGGCTTCCTTAAGGAGATGGAAGAGAAGCAGCGAAGGGAAGAGGAGGAGAGGCTCGCCGAGATGAAGAAAGGTAAGGTCAAGGAGCCCGTCAGGTTGACGGGAAGGCAACTTTGGGAGCGCGGATTGGCTGGTAAGGGTGATGAGGGTGAGGACGACGATGGCATTCCCACCGAGCAGGTTGAGAAGATTAAGATTGAAGCATAAGTATGTGGCGGCACTGAAATATCTCAGGACCATACCCGAGTATGGGATGAATAGAGCTATGTAAGCTTGGGATTTTGGCGAAAATAAGGGGGAAACAGTTTAGGTGGATTAAAAAAAAACCAAGCAATCGCCTTATTTATGAACATGACATGACACGATGAAAGTATCACCTATCTCCCTCTTTTTTTTTTTGGATTCCTAACGCCATTCATGCCAGAATGAGATCCCTAGACCTCATGGTATCTTCCATTTATAGTATCACTCGTTCCCTTCCCTCTCACCACCGCGGAGAAAGCTCAATTATCAATCCTTCATCTCCTCATCACTTCCATCCTCCTCGTCCTCCCAGTCCTCATCTTCGTCCTCGCCAGCTGGCGCCTCACCAAGCTCCTTCGCGATCAGATCCAGTAATTCCTGCGCGTGCGCTCCTAACCGCTCGTCCTCGTAGTCTTGCAGTTTATATAGATGCTGGCACTGGTTCAACCACACGCGGCTCGATATCCACGACGCCTTCCAGTCCTCCTCGCTGGCTTTTTTGCCCGCCTTCTGCTTCTCGCCCATGACGTACAAGCCCCAACCACCTAGATACCAGACCTCGACGCTCTGGTCGTCCTCGCTAACCAAGCGCTCCAGAACCTCAATCGCGTCTTGCTCCATCTCGACCTCCATAAGCAGCCTCGCAAGCGCGACTCTGCTCGGGAAATCAGGCACCGCGGAGTCCTGCGGCGGGAGATCCTTCCACAGCTCCAAGCTCCTGGTGAGCGCGGCTTTAGCATCGTCGAACCGCTCCTGGGAAATCCTCACGTTCGCCAGCGTCTGCCAGGTCTCTGCAAAATCCGGCGCCACCATCGTGGCCTCGGTGACCAGGGCCTCGCAGCGCTGCTCGGCGTCGTCCTCCCACGACAGGTCCGTCATGTAGACCTCGGCGACCGAGCACAGCGTCATGGCCAGCTTCTTCTTAAGCTCGTCGAGCTGCATCGTCTGCTCGTCCGCCCGCCGCCGCGTCGTTTCTTCCAGCGTCTGGATCTGCTTCTTGAGCGCCGCCGCGCCCTTCTCGAACCACGTGACGCTGTCCTTGCCGCCCTCCTCGCTCAGCTGCGCCAGGCACAAGAACTTCTCCGGTCCCCCGCCGGTAGCTTCGTCTTTGGTTCCGTCCCCGTCGATCGCGACCGCTTGCAGGAAATACGACCGCGCAGCCTCGAACTCGCCGGCTTCGAGGTTGATCTGCCCGAGGAGGTTCAGCGCGGATAGCTCGTCATCGGAGCCGGTAGCCGATTGCTCCAGCGCCTTCTCTGCTAGTGTAAGAGCATCTTGTACGTTACCCGCTTGTAATTGGTATTCGGCCGCCTTGACTAAAACTTCTGGAGTAACGGGTTTTGATGTGCCACCTGCAGCTCTGGATATCGCTGCCTTGTCTTTCTTTTTAGACTTCTTATCCGGTCGCCTTGGCGCCATTGTGCGATATAGAAGTAATTGAAGGTCCCTAGGAAGAATGATATAGAAAAAAACAAAGCTGGACTGCTATATTCGCAACGCAAACGAAGGTAGTAGTTGTAAGTGATTTCGATGAAAATTAATCGATAATGCCGATAAGACCAAATATTTTAGTCTTATCAGATTGTGCTTAATTGCTTGACGTGGGGTCGACATTCGAAGTTGGCGGGGGAGTGATGTCTTGATCTCTTTTACTGAATAAAACCTGCTACCGTAATTTCCTGTTTAATTGAAAGGGATTAAAAGCGCTGTTTTTAATTTAAGCCTGCAAGTATTTATAAGATAGTTTCACATTTTGAAAGGTAAAATTATACCTAATTCGAGGCAAGATATTATATCGTATTTAGGCCATTACGAGCTGATATCTTATTCTCCGTACCAGATATATAACATACAATACCATTACTATTGTGACTCATTACCCGTTTTCTTCCCCATGGCCGCCCAGATTTCCCGGCTACAACTTGTTTTATCTTCTGCCTCTTGTTCCTGACCACCTATGAAACTCGTTATGGTGGAAGCGAGCGACTAAACTTGAAAGCACTGAACAAGGGGGCAAGCGACCGCTCAGATATCATGATGCCCTTTCCTATACCACCTAAACGCCGTAAATGCATGTTGTGTTGATCTCATTCATTCGTACAGGAAATTACTGCATCTCTTGCTCGTCAATGGACTGCCGGGACTTGGGTCGCTCAATGTTGCCCAACTCTGCACCTTGGCCGCTTTGCGCTCTTTTGCGCCCTGGGATAAAGCGAGACATTCCTAGTCCTTGTGTATGCGCAGGGGATTCTTGCGACTCTGAAAATTTAGAAAAGAACCCTCTCTTCTTCGGCTGTTGCTTCTGGTCATCGTTTAACCCTACTTCTTCGAAACCTTCTTCGGCGGTCGGCGGATCCCAGGGGCGGTTTCTAACAGATATTCTTGGTGATTGAGGAAATCGAGCGGAATCAAGACTCTGACGCGATTGATCGCGGATCATAACTGGCGACCTAGCGGAGATATCCTTCGAATACGGTTAGTTACAAACATAATGAATGCCACAGCCAATCGGTCGACAAAAAAGTAACATACAAAGGATCGGCGGTAAGAATCAAAAGATTCGCGAGAAATAGAGAAATGTTCAATGTCGCCAAAGCTGCTACGAGTATCCATGGATGTTCGAGATGCTGCCGAACGTCTTGGCCAGAGAGCCTTGTCTTCGGTTGGTGAAGGCTAACAAATTAGTCAGAGATTGGAAAACATGATTTTCTCAAGCAAATAGTTCAATTCATACCGGGAGATAGACCCCGCTATCGTTTACCACTAGAATTGAAAGTTAGCCTATGCGTCTCTGGGCGCAAGATTGTAAGGCTCAGGACATACCGCTCATCTTGTAATCTCCAGTATCCCGACTCTTCGTGCTCCGGATGCTTAGAGAAGACGAGGCTTTGGAGCCAATTATGTCGACCTTCTCGAATCCGGATTGCGGAGAATACACGCCGGGCCGGATGTTCTCATCCTTTATATCTAGATTAAGCGCGCCGGGACGTCTCGCGAAAGGGTTGCGGATTGGCATTGTCGAGGATAAACTTTGCGCTAAATAAGAAAAGGCGATAGTAATTAAATTGATTTGAAGCTATTCAGTCAAGACGCATTGAGCGAATTTGAAAAAAAAAAAAAAAAAAAAAAAAAAAGGCGGAAGTAAGAAGCAAAGTGGGAGGTAAGTGTTGTGCTTGTGCTTGTGTAAGTGTTTTGGTGTAATGTGATTTGATTGACAAAGGTGAGATTGAATCGCAATTGGATTTGACGGTGTTGAATAATGCGGCGGGAACAGTAAGAACAAATCGGGTCGGACCTTTCCTAACTTTAGATTACTCAAAGCTACCTTTAAACCGTACGACCTTAAGACCAGGGATTTTCACAAGGGACGGAAACAGGGAAAGAACAAGCCCCGGGTGCCGGATAGGCGACGGGCGGTAGGCGGTGGGCTTTCTTTTGTGCGATTTGAGCCTTTTCTAAATTCGAACATTACTCGCGACAATAAGCCGTGCATGTACAACTTTACATTAGATACTTCTACCTTTCTTCTTTTCTTTTCCTTTCCTTTCCTTTTTTTCACTCCCTTCAAAACACCAAATACCATGGTTAAATTTGATTTATAAAAGCTAGAAAGGCTATGCGCATGTACCTAGACTGACGATCGCATGGGATGCATCACTGAAAAGGTCGTTTACGTGTACTGCGCCTTTTGGAAGAGTTTGTGGGGCAATCCCTGTCTTTCCCTGTTCCTCGGGGCTTACACGCTTACACCTACAACGAGACCTGCTGCAACAATTCCAGTTTTCTTTCAACTTGTACCTGTTCTTGGCTGCTCTATCCGACAGGACCTGCATCATCCATTTGCTCTCCGCGCTTCTTTGGTCCCTTCCTGCAGCAATGGGGTATCGATCAACGTCCCGATCAAGTAACCACTTCTGCATCTTTGGGCTATCCGGTGCTATCTAACCGTCTAATTCACACCTAACTTTCTTAGTTATCGTGGAAAAAAGGGACCCAACGGCTTTGCCGAGGTACCCGGGGTTCTACAATGATATCTCGAATAGTTCAAGTTGACGTATATCACTGTTATGTATAGTAATTAGTGAGATTCCTTTGGGAGGATCTACAGATGGCGATGCTTATAACCTTACAGTCCTTACCTCAATAGGATCAACCGACAAATCTCGGGCTTCCGCTAACAACTTCCGTTCGCCACTCACAAGAAACTACACATTATTCATATACCTGTAAGCACTAGACGTCTAGTCCACTCGGCTAGATGATGCTATACCTAGTAATAGGCTGTGCAAAAACACAAAGCCAGCCGCATCTAGGACCTTGGAATGCAGAAGATTTATACCCAATGATAGGTAATAACAATAGATAGAAAAATAATAGGTAGAAGGGGGACCATTTGTTGATTGGATTTCTTCTTATCTCCGGGTCACATGCTATGTCGCCATGAAATTGAACACGGATTCCCGCATACAACCCACATATTGTTACCGGATACCGGAATCCGGGGACCTGACCCAAAATCTTATCTCTTTCATCTTTGTTTCCCATTTAATACTCTAGAACGAGTCTCGAACCCATTGCCTAGTGCTTTAAATATCTTCGTCGTCTAGTCTAAATCATGGTGCAAAGCGCTTCACGCTAGCTTCTAACACTAAGAAAGCGAAGATGCCGATATTGGTCCGATATTCAACTTCGAGCATACGCCACTATGTATATACATGAAGATATTGGGGATGCAAGATGCCGTATCAGATTTTCATGGGTGGTGAATTTTTGGGTGGTTTTATGAACCCATCGCTAGTTGAAGACAACAGTCTTATGTCCGTTCAAAAACACTCGCTTCTCGCTCCACCACTTGACAGCCGCGGCCAGGACCTGGCTCTCAACGTTGCTGCCCTCCTCAACCAATTCCTTGGGGCTCATGCTGTGATCCACACGCGCGACTCTTTGCTCGATGATCGGGCCCTCGTCTAAGTCCGCCGTGACAAAGTGCGCCGTCGCGCCGATGATTTTGACACCGCGGTCAAAGGCCTGGTGGTACGGTTTCGCTCCCTTGAACGACGGCAGGAAACTGTGGTGGATATTGATGATCTTTCCGCTCATCGCCTCGCACAGCCCCGGACTCAGGACTTGCATGTAGCGCGCAAGCACTACCAGGTCGATATTTTCCTGCTTGATCAGGTCCAGGATCTGGCGTTCCTGCTCTAGCTTCGTGTCCTTGGTTACAGGAAGATGATGGAACGCAATTCCGTAGCTCTCGGCCAGGGGCTTGAAGTCTGGGTGGTTGGACACAATCAGAGGGATTTCAATACCCAACTGGTTTGACTTGGCCCTGAATAACAGGTCGTTCAAGCAGTGCCCAATCTTCGACACCATGATCAACACCCTAGGCTTCTGGCTTGCCGGCCGTAAGTCGTACTGGTCCATATTCAATTCCTTAGCGAGCTTCGCCATAGGCTCATCCAGATCACTCGTGGATTCAGCATGGCCAAAACGAACTCTCATGAAAAACTTCTGAGACGTCCTGTCTGCGAATTGTTGTAAGTCTAGGATATTAAGACCACGGTTCGCCAGGAGCCCTGTGACGGCGTGGACGATGCCGGGCTTGTCCGGGCAGGACAGCGTGAGGATATGATCATCGTTTGAAGCCATTATTATCGAAGTCTCATGAAGACAGATTTACATGAAATTTTGTGTATTTTGCCAATGACATGACTAATTCTTCCCACCCACCGGGAAATGTAGTAGCTCTTTAGTAGTCTCGGCTGGAGATCGGGCTTGGTATAAGTGCATAGCGTTTTTGTATCTAACCAGCTTGGATATGCGATAAAAAGAGACCGCATTGAATTACGGTGTATCTTACGTATAAGTTGGGCATCTTTGTCATACAAATAAAAACTCTTGTGGTCATGTTATAGTCTTAATTGATCTATAATTCGTCCGAGATGAATTTTTGATGTAAGTGAGATGATTTTCATACCTTATATATCACAGCATTACACATGTTGGAACGAAAGTGTATAATAGTATTTCACCACATTTGTCGGCTCTGATGTCAGCTAAGCATTGTGCAACGGAGAAGAAAGGGAAATGAAATGCGGAGATAAGTTGCTATATTATTGAGTGAGATATAAGAAAAAGAAAAAGAGTCTGATTGGTTTTTATACTACTAGTCTAAATGCGCTTAGTGACAAGGGACTACGTAGAGACTATATAGACTATATAGATATATCAACACCTAAGACACTAAGAAGCTTGGTTTGCGTGGCTTCGATATTGAACGAAGGCTTGACTATTTGAGCCTCAGGCTTAGGTCAAAACCATACTATATACCCATAGCCGCCATAGTTACTCCATGTACGCAGGTAGTTATATAATCATATGTTACCAACCAGCATTAAATCCTGCGTAAGGGTCTAGGTTGATTCTCAGATGCGGCACTTGATCCCTGAATCCTTCAATAGAATATAAGAGATCGGGTTTCCACAATCGATCTCGCAGAGGCGGCACGAAAATCTCCCGCGCTTATATTATAGAACACCACCTGAGTTAGATAGAAACCTGCTAGAATTAAAAAAAAAGGGTGCCTAAGGAGAATTGCTGTGGTACTCCATCCCGGAAAGGCGAGCCGTATTTCAGCTACCCAAAGTTACCATTTTGCCGGATGCGGGAGCATACATAAAAGGTACCACGGTATATTGATTTCTGAGCAATCGCGCCGGACACCCTGTTATTGGCTAATACCCTCTTCCCACCCTTCAACCATGTGTTACGATATTTTTAACCTTATGACTTTAACACTGAAAATCTTGTGGGCGGGATCCGTGGTAAGGCGTTGGGATATCCCGGCTTGCACTGCACACTGCACTGCACTGCACATTCAAGCTATCCGACGAAGAAAAAGACCAAGACAAAAAAAAAATGGTTCCATCATCAAAACGTCAGGTCCGCCCGATCGGGTTGTCAAATGTTCACCTGAGATGATGCTAGATTAGAGTCTATTAGAATTTACATACATAATGTATGCGCTTTTAGCTTGGGGGTCCTGCCAGCACAACACAACCAACATCGCCAAGTCGCCGCTAATGCCCGTAGAATTCGTATTCTTACCACCGATGCCGATTTGCCTGCAAGGGAGTATTGAATCAAGGCTGACTGAAGTTGGGAGAGAGAGAGACCGAGGGAGAAGCAACAAAAAAAAAAAAAAAAAAAAAAAAAAAGAGTTGCTTACGATACCTAAGAAACAATATGGTTTCATTGTGGAAATTGATGGCTGCTAGCAACTTGCGCAGGGGGGTACGTATGCTTTATTTATTCTATCGATCCCATTTCAACCTTGTCTTGAGCCATGGGCCATGCTAGAACTTCGCTTGCGGTTAAATGAAGTCCATAGCTGGATTTTAACGCCTTTCCCCCCTAGCTCGGGAGCATATGCAGTAGGTTTCTCACCGGCGACCTGCAGCTCGTTGGTGATACGTTGGCACCGTGACGTGATCAATAAACCAACACCGTACTCTCATAGATAGGCGCGCAAAAAGCCTCAACTGACTTCTACCGATCCACCTTGTCGTACAGGACATCGTAAAAATGGGCCTGCGCCTAGATCAAAGACACAAAGCTAAACCTGGATTGCTAGCTTTTTTTTTTCACGCCACTTAAGGCCACGAGGTTCATCGTAAACGCCGGATCCGAACTGTATTGGATTTCGACGATGGCCTCCGCACGCCAGCGGCCCATGCGCTAAGAGGCGTGTTGCATCCAATACTCCATCACGTTTGCTAGGAGCATTACCTCCAATGAGATACCTTACCTTCTTCAAAGCACAGCTCTTGTGTCATTCCAAAGATAGCAGGTAGCTTTGTATATATGCAAGTGTTAGCGGGTACCTGGGCTTCCTATCAAAATATCGATGAATTATGCTGCTGGTATCCGTAGTGCCGTATCTGACCTGCGGAGTAACTGTAAAGTTTTATATCCGTAGAAGCGCCCCTCCGTTTGACCGCCTGCAAGTAAGAAAAATACAAAATTATCGATCATTTCTACCGTTCTTGTTAGGTATCTTCGTCGTGTACTCTTTTTTTTTTTTTTTTGCCTTTTAGTACTGCGTGCTCTGGATCCGTCGATTATATCCCCTGGTCCAGGAACGCGCGTTGTTCTGTACCGGCTATATTCAACTACCTCTGGCTGGAACAACCACTGGACGGGGTGCTCCAATTAATATACTAGCTCTCGGTCCTATACCTAGCCTCACGTTCGTTAGTTCGGGAAGTCTATTCGCAACCCCCACGAGAATCCGGCTTCGAGAGTAGAGAAGAGGGAAGAGAGCGAGAGGCGGTTTACACAGGCTCGCCCGCGAGATATATCGACCGGTTCCTCGTCGTAAGGTTACCTCAACTGTTTGAACCTTCTCCTGCACCAGCTCAGGAAACGTTGCAAAGGGGTGATCGACATCAGGTGGGAACTTCCGTCCACATTCAGCTCTCCCGCCCTGTGATCTTCAGCTGCGTCCATCTACAGGAGGCTCTCATTCGTCCCGGAGTATCATAATATCAACGGTACACAACATCGAAAAGTTTCCTCGTATTCCGTTGCGGGTGCGCAGTCCAAGGGAACCGGTTTTAACGGTCATCTCCGCGGTAAACCCTATGACCAACTGATTTTGTAACAATCCTTTCAGTTTCTTATCTTCGGACATCACGAAGTAAGAAATAAGTAAGATTGGAGAGAAGAGGTTTTGAAACGACGAAGCGAGATTTGGTACCTGCCGGACTTTAAAAATAACAAAGTCAATTTGTTAAGTAAAGTGCCCTGACCTCGACCGCAACTACCCTCCTTACCTTTCTTACCTATTTAAAACGCATTAAGGGGTCCGAGCCGTACCTCCCCCTTCGGCCTGGAAATATACCAGATACACCTAACTGCACTAACGGCACCAACTGCAACAACTGAGTTTGAATATACATGTGCATGTACATGTACATCTAGTTGGTGTAAACATTCGTTAAGTGCTTCATCTCATCACTCGTTCCTCCTTCTTACCTAGTCCTCTCGTTTCTTCGTCATCTCGGTATTTGAACATTCGTTTTTCTCTCCGTTACCCTTCGTCGGCGTAATTGGATCACCCATCATCGATCATTCGTTTTAATGCTTTGGATAATTTGATTTTGGACATCATCTATATCCTAAGCATCTCAAAATGATCAACTTTTTCGTCAACTGGCAATTATGGCAGCAGATGACCTTCGTAAGTTGCTTATGCTTCGTCTTCAACCCCGATCTCTTTGGCTTGCTGACACTAAGAAAAACGAAGGTACTCGCCGGTGCGATCGTCTTGGTATTCATCGCTGGATTAATTAAGCTGTGGTGGTTGAGCAGATTTCTCAAGAAGCATACAATACTTGACTTAGAAAAGAAGGCCAGGCAACAGGAGATGGAAAGGAGTGGTCTTCCGGTGGGCAGGAAGATAGACATTCCTTTCGGCGTACGCGCAATCCAGAGCGGTATCGAAGTTGACGGTATCTGGATCTCAACGCCTAATACCCCACTCATTACTCCGAGCAGTCCATCATTCGCTTCCTCGTCAACTCTCGAACCCGAAACCCGGTTAAAAGGAAAGGAAAAGGAACTTGCTGTGCATACGGCAACGACGGTCGTCGAAGTTGAGCCCACGCCCGAACAAAGTCCGCTGCCGAGCCCTGCTATTAGCTTGTCTGACCGGCGCGTCCCAACCGCAGCCGAACATGGCCACGCCAGAGCACCCTCTCACGGCGCGCAACCTACTTACCGACCGAAGGGCCCATCGCGCCGTCGGACGGATATCACCGAAAGCTTTGAAGTGGACGGACTAAACCGATACGAGCGCAACTCGACCAGACATCCGCTAGTCGAAACTTATGTCCCCACACACTCATTCTCCAGCACGGAATCATCGTCGCTGTCTTCCCAACAAAGGACGATGGTCGATCGCAGCTCGACTTCTTCGGAAGAAGGTGTCCGCCATGCGCAGACACGCTACGTCTCTCATCTCCGGCATTCCGCGTTGCCTACACCGAGAACCCTCGTTTCCTTTGAAGACCCAGAGCCTTCAATAACTGCTATAGAATACCTCTCGTATCCCGAGCAAAGGAGGAATCATTTCGAAGCGACGCCATCTGCTGAGACGCAACCAGTTTCCCGCCCTCCGCTAGCTTCGAATAGACCGACCCCCCATCGATCCTACTCGGGCGACTCTCACGCAAACACATCCACAAGGAGAGTTAACGCAGGGTTCGAAGTGTTACCGGCTGGTACCTTCAGCCGACCAGGCAGCCAAACAGAGACAGACGAGGGTCAGTCTAAGAGGCATAGTAATAATAGGCTTCAAAAGAAGACCCGTGACCGGTCGTCGAGGGAAACACCGTCGCCGACGTAATAAATTAATGTACATAAAGGGTGTAGAATAAAAAGGAGACCATGATGATGTATGTTGAGTTGACACTGCACACACACACAGAGCGTTGCTCTTCAAATATTGCTACTCGAGCGCCAACAACGCGTTACATACGAGAAAAAAAGTAGATAGATCTTTTGTTGCTCAAGCGAACCTAGGATAGCTGCATCGAGAGGAGGCGGGGGAAGAAGGGGCATTCATATCGGCGTTGGTTATACAGGGAGGGGGAGAAATAGGACCGAGCGGTAGATAATCTAGGAGAGAGTACCTAATTGACTTTTTTGAAACTGAAACTTTTTTGTATACCTGACCTTGGAAAGGGAGGAGGATATCCAACTGTTGCTGCGCTAGCGTGCTGCGTTATAATATTTACCTTGCACATGTGTAATTGATGCAAAGCGCTTGATTACACACAACGTGACCTTGTCAACAGAAATAAAGTATCCTTCATTTTGGTCAAGACGCTCAATTTCATAGCCGACCTACGATGGAAAAGAGATGAAAAATGAAGGGTATCGAGTTGTTAGATATATGTGAGTGAGTGATTGAATGAATTGAGTTTCATCTAGAAGGGGACTCATCCGAGTTTCGTCCACTTTTTCATGGATTAGGCGGTCCGCATTCCGTCGATCAACCTCCGTCGACAAAAACTTAAAACACACCTAACTATTCGAAATAACCAAAGTTTAGTAGAAAAGTGTAAGAGGAATTGATCACTACATGTACTCTAGTAAAGGTCCTTAACTGTATAGTTATATGTAGACACAGCCTACATACTAATAGCGCTTTGGTCAGATGGGCGTCCGTCGTCAGCTTGTTCGTCGCGCTAACTAACGAGCTGGATCGCCACCCCTGCTAGATTTACATGGCCTTCCTGGTTGGCGGATCGAAGCTGTCTAGTGTTGGGCTAGACCGTTAGAAAGTTAGTCATAGATATAATAATTCTAGGAAAACTCTCGTAGCTTGGATTGGGCGGCTATTACAGTGTATATTAGGTTGGAGTAAAAAGCCGCCTTAGACCTGAGGGCTGTCTGTCAACTTTAAAATACGACGAATGCTGCGGAATGTAGAGCATAAAAACAGGAAGAAAACATATAAAGCTCCAAGCATACAGTTTACCACCTTCGTAACGCCTAAGCCATGCAAGCCGCTCGTGAAGAAATCCTGCCATCATATCCCGTAGTCATTTCCTTCGTTCCCCCCCCCTAAGCGGTACAACTAAAGACCACTTCCAGAACCTTACCCATGCCCGGATTAACGCAAGCTGTATACTAGCATATCATTAATCCTTTTTCATATCCTTGGGTGCCGGGTCCCCGATACCGTCCTCATTAATGGCAAACAGACAATCGCTTTCGGGTAAGCAGGGACTGTCGTAGATCTTGGCGATACGGGTCTCGCCACGGCCTTTCTTCAAGCTGACTCGCGTGGTGCTGGCGTGCGCGATGATATTGCCGCCGATCGGCTTCTTGGGGTCCGGATTGAACATGGAAGACGGACCGCCGTCGACTTGCGCTACGACTTGGTTGGTGATGACTACGGCAATGCCGAATTCGTCGGCTAGCCGTTGTAGCGTGCGCATGAATTTGGCCAAGTGGGTCTGTCTGGATGATAGTTCTCCTCGGCCAAGGAAATCTGTTCGATAGAGCGATGTGGCACTGTCTACGATGAGAAGCGAGAACCGGGTCTCGCACATCATAGTGGCGGCTTGATTTAGTAGCTGCAGCTGGTGGTCTGAGTTGTAAGCGCGAGCATAGGCGACATTGTCTAGGACTTCCTCGCCGGAAAGACCATAGCGGTTGGCTACGGCGAGGAGTCGTACAGGTCTGAATGTGCCTTCTGTATCAATGTATAGACATTTGCCTTCGCCGCCGCCCATGTCGAAGGGCAATTGGCACGTGACTGCGAGGGTATGGCAGATCTGACTTTTTCCGGTACGAAACTCGCCAAAGAGCTCTGTCACCGAGCCGGTCTCGATACCACCGGCTAGCAGAGTGTCCAGATTCTTTGATCCCGTAGTGATGGAGATCAGTTCACTTCTCCGCTGGTGCATCTCAGTAGCAGTTGTGAAGCCCATAGGAACCAGTTTAGATGCTGGTGAATGTTAGGCGATGCCTACTAGAAGGATTGACCTATTTGGGCAAATCTGAAACTCACCTTCAGCCAGGATCTTGGCTGCCTTCTGCTCTGATATTCCCTTGACCTGCTCCAAGACACGTCTTGGCGTGTAAGCAACTGACTCGACAGTCTGATAGCCTCCCTCAGCCAGAAGTTGACAATCGCGCTTTGTCAAGCCTGAAAGACCCTGATGTACAGTCAGTCAGTACAAATTGAATGCTACATTGCTTAGAAGGGGGTTTATCTCACCTCTAGGGCGTGAATGGGTGTTGGCGCACCAGGGCCAGTCATTCCACTCTCGTCAGCTCCATCTTCGTATTCCTCCGCCATGGTTGCAAGTTGTAGGGCTTGACCTGACCGTATAGATCTTTCAATACAACGGCAAGAGAAAGAGAGAAAGAGTGTAGAGCGAGTTTGAGACTTTATAAACGCGTCGAACGCGAAATGTGGCGAGAAAACAAATGGAAATCGCGGAAGCACGTGAGAAATAAAATCAATTTAACTCGGATCTAATCCGTAAAGTTAGGCATGTACCCACTTTGTTGGCTGCAGGCAGGCGGGCTCCACAAGGAACTTGGTTACATTAGCAGACTAGGTAGGTATTGTACTTTCGTAACTCTCAGCAACCTCCAACTCTATCGATAAGCTCAGTTCAGCCAGTAACTTCTTCAAGTTGTTTTGAAGCTTCTAAATTCCCCGTTGCGCGCGTCATTCACACAAACATACCTATTCCCAGGTATCCATCTTGACGACACCAATTATCCTCGTAGGGTCGCATTCAGCATGGCGGCCGCTGTGTATTCCTACAAGGAGACGCGCCTGAACTTGGAACCATCCTCAAGCTCGTACATTGTTGACGTCGAGCTCCCTACCACCAGTTCCCAGGGACGAACCCAGCGTGCCAGCAGATCAGCCAGAGAAATCGCTAAGAAAGATGCTTCTCGAGCTACGACCTCCGCCATTTACTACCGAAAACACCACAGCTCTCCCAAAGGATTTCTCTGGCGTGTTCTTGAAGGCGATACCGTTTTGAGCATTCGAACTGTCGATCTTTACAAACCGAAGAAGGCGGCCGACGCAAACCTCATCCTCAACTTCCACTTCCAACACCCCATCATACCCAGTTGTGTTGCCCTCTGCGATCCTCCAGACCACGATGCGCTTAGTATCTTCATCCTTGATACTGCAAGTCAGCTATATACCCTCTTTTTAAGACCGGACTCTTTTCGCAAACGTTCATTCGTCGAGACAGGGCTCGGAGATGCTTGCAAGATCTACCAACCCAATGCGTTTCGCAACTTCAAGCATCCATATAGACTTGTCGCAGTCAACAATGATCAGCTAGTTGCGACTCTTTCTGATGGTGGTCATATACGATTTGATAGAAATACGGGTCATAATGGTTTGTTTGGAACCCATTTCGTTCGTAGGCTGTATGCTTAACATTACTCTAGCTCATCACTCGCCCTGGAAGGAGACATTTTATAATGCGAAAGGCTGGTTACGAAGTCTGTTAGGAGGTCGCGGAGACCTAGACATCAAAGCCGCGGCAGCTGCCGTTCACACGGATCTTGGATTAAACAGTGCCTCGTTTCTTTTCACAGTCTGTCTCGATCATCGATTACGAATTTGGAATCTGAATAGTGGACAAATACTCGGAGCCGTAGACCTACTCAACTCCGAAAGAGACCCCCAGGAGACAGGGAAGTGGCAGATAGACGCAACTCAGGCGAACCTACTCCGTATTGTTGGCACCACCGAGGGTAAACGTCTACTCGTGACGTATTCTCCTGTCGGCCCCGGAGAGTTCAAGTTTTGGATGCTGAGATCTGATAACGCGAACTTTGTAGACGCAGATGACCTCTATCCTGACCATGAGCTGGTGCCGAACCCTCCACTTGGCTCAGATGTTTGGACTCTCGCCGATTTTAGTGTGGCGGAACATTCATCATCTGGAGTATATAGGATGTGGCTTTTATGGAAGAACAATATGGCATACCGAGTTCAAGAGTTGACCTTCTTAATCGACGAACTTACCGAAATCTGGCAGGATGGTTGGCGATCTGTATACTCTGATACCGCCGTACCAACCGCACCGCTATCTAGCTCATCCGATTCTACAGACCCGACAGAAAAATGGCTCCAGTTGATATTCTTTCCCGGGAGATTTCCCAAGGCAACTGTGGAGGCTGCGCTTAGCGCTTATGAAAGGGCAATTGGGAGGCAGAGTAACATTTCGTCTCGCAATAGCACGGGTCTCGCTGAGTCGATATGCTCTGCCATCGCCTCTACCTCATCACTTAACAAGTCATCATCAGGTGACATGGATCATGAACAATTTAGGACCTCGAGCGAAATGCAGTGGCGGAAATTTTATAGAATCTTAATCGAACTAGATAAGCCGAGAGGGGAAGCCCTATCGTTCTCTTACGATGCGGAGTCGGGAATGCCATGGGTCGTATGTGCTGATAGCATCTCTGCCATTAGAGAGTGCAGCAAGCTTGAGCATATATGTTACAATCCACAAGCGGAGTTTCAAGGGTCGAGCGACGTCCCAACTCTTGTCACCGCTGGCACCAATTTTGTTGAAGGTTTCTCAGACAGCATGTTGCAGATATGCCATTCTGTCATCCGCCCAGAGATGCTAGAAGAGTCATCCAAATCAGACCAGGAACGACTCCAGTTCGTTTCGGACAAGACCGGTTTTTGGCGACAAATCACCGATGAAGACGCCGCTCAGGTGACAGATGCGCTCGGTTCGAACTTCGACCTAGTAACAACAGAGCTGTGCGACAGGGTACTTGCAACATGCAACGAAATTTGGAACTCACCGCATCCCACCGAGCTTCCCCTAACAGAATTTGGGCGGAAAGTCGTGGTTAAGGCAACTCAAGATCTGGTTGAGGTACAATGGAATGTTAGCTTTAGCCAGCTGATCCTCCTTGTCCACATGGAATTCGAATTCGATCGTCCCGAGGATGCCCTCCACAACCGCGTTGAGGTGGGCGTGATATACCGAAACTTACTCGTTATACTTAAGCGACTAGAGCTCCTTCGGTGGCTAGTTAATACTCAGTTGACAGCATCTCTTACGAGAGCAGACAGATCGAATTCCTTTTCTGACACTTCTCCCGTAGCCCCCAGGCGACAGCCTGAAGAATATAGAACTCTCACGGCGCTGGAGGGCAACGTAGGACACCTTCTCGGAGTGCCCGAACCTGGGGCAGCACCCTCAGGAGGGTTGCCCTCAATAATTATGCATATCGCTGCTGACCTTTGTGCTCCCGCTAGTAACGTGGAGCTACAGCCTCAATACATCCAGTGCGGTCTGCTTATTAGAGATAGGGCGGATCTTGCTTTCGAGTTGAGTCCTTTCTGCGAGCAAGATCCCTTCTCAACCTATGTGCAAGGGCGCGTACACCTTGCGTTAAAGGACTTTACGACTGCAGCCACATATTTCAAGAGAGCAGCATATGGCATGAGTAAGTAGCTGCTAATATAGTTTAAAAGACCTAGCTAATGGTTTATATAGGTTTGCCTCAGGCGAATCCCGAAAGGCATAGTAGTGGCCTTCTGGACGAGACGGAATGGAACTTACTTTTTGCAGGACTGCCACGATACTATGCTCATGTCGTAGCGCTCTATGAACACCAGAAGGCTTATTCGTTCGTAATCGACTTTGCTCGTCTCGCTCTCCAATTCGTAAACAAAAATACTGAAGACGCTGCAAAGGTCCGAACAGAGATCCAGTTGCGCTTGTTCAGTGGTGCTCTATCCACTTCGCAATTCGAGTTGGCGCATTCGACGGTCGTGGCGATAAAAGATCATGCTCTGCAGCATTCATGCTTACAGGCACTTATCCAGAGAATGTGTGATAACCTCCATAACTCAGAATTAGTCAACCTCACATTCCCGGGCCTGCAAAATGCCGTCGACGACATACTCGCGCAGCACTGCCGGGACACGGTAGACGTCATTACCGGTGTGCCATATCATCAGATCCTCTATGCTTGGCGCATCAAGCGAAATGACTACCGCGGTGCTGCTGCAATCCTACTTGATCGCATTCAGAAGCTTAGGCAGCTCGGGGAAGGCGACCAGGTGACGGGCGAAGATATTTTGGATACAGCCGTGACGAGGCAATATTTAATGCTCATCAACGTCCTAAGCTGCGTGGATCCAAAACAGGCATGGATTACAACGGAGGGACCAACGCGCCCGATTAAGCTCGGCGAACGAGGCGACCTCTCAAAGCGCAAAGTAGTAACGTTGGCCGACATCCGCAAGGAATATCAGGACGAGCTCGACCGCATTGCTGCCATTCATAACGACCAATTCGGATTCGCGGCGGATGACGAGATGGAGATCCTGTGAATGGCAGGATGATATGGGATGATCGCAAATGTATAACATAAGGAGTTTTTTTAACTAGATGATACCTCCTGAGCTGAGCTTTCAGATATAGACCTCAGGATCCCCTTCACTGAACTTCGCAATAGGAATAGGTAAAAAAGGCGAATTGTAATTAATGGATGGTTAATGGGATGAATTGACTTGGTTTGATTGATTGATTGAACTATTTATTATAAAAACCCTCATAAGTAACGCCTTGGCTCTCTCTTTCTCTTTCTCTCTTTCTGACTCAATCACATGATGCCAACTATTAAAAGACCAAAGACCAACTTAAACGCCGTGCCGTCAATGCTCGACCTTGCGGGGATGTGAGGTAGAGTTTAGTAGTAGTAGTAGCAGTAATAAGAATGTACAGGGAATTAGTTTCTAACGTAATATGGCAAGAGGTGCGTAAATTGAAAACAGAACATGATTACACCGTGGCTACTACGCTTGGGCGGGTAAAGGCATGGTGCGCGTGGATTCGGGTACGGAGACGACGCCTTGGGGTTCGCCATTGGCGGCGGCGGCGTCGGCGGGAGCTTGTCGGTATAGGATGATCTCGGATTGCTTGAAGTAGCGCCGGGCGTCCTCGTCGATGAGCACGAGGCTCAGGTAGTATCGCGTAGAGAACTTCTTGTTCACGTCGCGGAAGGTGGGTGTTAGGTCGAAGCCGCCTAGGAATAACCGGATGGGGATGGTTTCGCCGCGGGAGGGGGAACCGTCCATTATCTGGGGTGGAAGGTTAGTTAACTACCTAATCAATAAGGAAGTCAGTCGGTTGATGGGTATAACTCACCTCGAAGCGCACGAGGGTCTCGCTCTCGTTATACTGGTTCGGCGCGGCGCCGGTAGTCTCTCTCCGAATAATGCTGAGCTCCATGTGCTTGATCTTGAGGCGGACGAGGAGGAAGTATATCCGACCGACTATAACGTCCTTGAGGTGGTATTTTGATTTGGAGTACTCGAACTCGATGTGCAGACAGTCCTCGATACCGACGTCCATCTTGATAGACGAGTTCATCTCAGGAGGCACGCGATAGCTATACACCCAGAGGTCCTTCTCGCGGATGACGTCGGCCATGCGGCGGGCGACGGTAACGCGGACGAAGTAGCGCAGCTTGACGTTGATGCCGTTATAGGACTCGTACTGCTTCTCGACGTTCTTGAAGTTGAAGTCGAAGGTCTGCGGGTGCTGCAACTCGCCGGGCGCGGCGAGCTCCTGGTTCAGCGAGAGGAACTCGTAGTGGTTCCCGCGGTCGAAAAACATCTCTATGGTGCCGATGAACTGCACCTTGATCCCCGTGTGCTCTAACCGCTTCCCGTCTTTCGGGCGCACCGTTACCTGGCCTTTGACGGACTCCCCGTCCATGTATAACGGCGCCTTCTCCCGGCGCTGCTTCTCCCGTATATCCACCACCTGGCGCTCATCGCTATCCTCGAGCACTATATCGATGTCCACCGGCGTGGCGAAGAAGTACGACATGTTGGGCGAATTATCGAGTACGGGAGGGGAGAAGAGGAATTGGCCGTTGTAATGTCGTCTTATGCTTGGTCGATTGTTGAAAGTACTTATTATTCTCCTGCCTTGCGGCCCCACATTCATTCGTCAGTCAATTGAGACCAGTGAGACTCAGCAGCGTGCTAAGTGCAGGTGAGTTTATGTGGCTCGAGCTTCAGCTTCAGCCTCACCGAACAAATCTGAGGGCCTCGATTGAATTATTGGAGAGATTAAGCCACAGATGAGAAAGTCGGTAGAAGCCACATGGGGAGGACAAAAGCCACGAATTAGCAGAATTAGCCCCACTGCTGTAGCCCTAATGGAACAATGTTAGCAAAGTACCTTGTACCAAAATTCTGGCACTTACCCCAATCTAAGCTTAGCGACTGGCCGCACAACCGAATTTCCTCAATTGATTGAATTTTTGACTTTGACTCTGGAGACTTTTTTCCCCGTTCAAGACGACATCACATTCAGGTACGTTAGAGCTCCGCGCACGATACCCCTCTACCATTAATTATTTTTGTCTGTTCTCGTTTTACTTAATTGACATCGCGTCTGTTGGTGTCTTGTCTAAGATTTGGACAAATTTAACTCACATTTTTCGAATTTCTTCAGGTCCATTTCTCCCCCGCCTCACCCTCACCTGAACCCGACAAGATGCGATACATCCACAGTCTCGAGACCTTGGAGATTCCCGAGGGAGGTACGTTTTCCGAACCGATTCGCCTTGTTGGTGACAACATCAGCCCAGGAATCCTGAGCTTTTTTTGGGTTGGATGTTTTGCCGCTTAGGAGATATCGAAATCTTGCGATGCAATTAGACGAATAACTGACATGCGACTTGCGAAATAGTCAAGGTCCAAATCAAGTCCCGCAACGTCACAGTCGAGGGCCCCCGAGGTACGATACAATTACCCACAGCCAACAACGATGGCGAAGCCGCAATCTGGAGACGCGAAGAAGAAATCTAACGGGGAGAAACAGGCAAGCTTTCCAAGGACCTGAGCCACATCGCCGTCAACTTTTCGCGACCTAAGAAGAATGTTATTGGCATTGAGATTCACCACGGATCGCGAAAGGACGTCGCCACCCTCCGAACCGTCCGAACCCTGATCAACAACCTGGTCATCGGTGTCACCAAGGGCTTCAAGTACAAGATGCGTTACGTCTACGCCCATTTCCCCATCAACGTCAACGTCGAGAAGAACAACGAGACTGGCAACTTCGAGGTCGAGATCCGGTATGTTTTTTTTTTTGCGCACCAATCTTACCGAGGGAATATGGCAGAAATATTCTCTAGGGAGTTAAAGATAGGAAAGAGAGGTAGCTGATTGTTGAACGAACAGAAACTTTATCGGTGAGAAGCTTGTCCGAAGAGTCGTCATGCAACCCGGTGTCGATGTCCAAATCTCCACATCCCAGAAGGACGAGCTGCTCCTTCTAGGCAACTCCCTCGAGGATGTTTCCCAGAGCGCCGCCGACATCCAACAGATCTGCCGAGTCCGAAACAAGGATATCCGAAAGGTACCTTTACACGCGCCTCTTTTTCTATTTACAATATAGTCCTTTGCTAACGTGAGCCTTAGTTCTTGGATGGTATGTACGTGTCCGAGAAGGGCAACATTGTGGAGGAGGTCTAAACGGGTGGACACAACGGGACACGAACGGTTTCTTTGCTTTTAGGGTCTCAATACGGAGTCGCCGGGGTTCATCTGCATCTCACGTAGCAAAAATAGCTACGAAAAATGGAACCGAATACTGAGCAACTGTGTTTCCGAACACGGAATTACCTACGGTCATTGTGAATTGTGAACTTATATACGTTTATGACGCACGCTTCAGGGACAAAGTGGTATTCGGACGATGAGGGTGTGGATTTGAGATAAATCTCGCTCAGATACCCGTGATGACCCTTGAGAACTTAAAAGTATCCAGAAATTAAAATTATATTCTCTAATTTGTGCACAGTGATTCCAATTTCTTGTCAGCGGCCTTTGCGATGTCGAATCTGTTCGCTATATCTCACATAGAGAGTCTCCGAACCGTAATTATTTCCGTCTATTTAGCTTGCTGCTCTCCTCAAAGCTTTACATCGAATCCCTATTACCTACTAGGTAGCTTAATATTTCAGTATCTTATCTACCGAAGTTCCAACCACCTCCTAAGACCTACCTGCAAACTCCACGCGTCTATATTTTCCCTGTCCAACATAAGTACCTATAAATAAGATGTTATATTTTGTTTAGAGATATATCGGGTATAATGCTGCTGCCTTAGAGTAGAATATATTATCCCCCAGGTCAGTCCCATCCCATGGGAGAGATAGGAGTAGTAGCTTCGGGAAGCTTGAATTAGTTATCCTCGTCACCTGTAAAGCCTCTCTAAGCGTGCCTATGATTATAAGAGAAGCCATTGAGGTGAGAAAGACCCGAAGACTTGAAGAATTAATAAGTACTAACTAGACGCAGAGAGCGAGTTAGATGTTGGTAAATGTGAGATTGATTGATTGATTGATTGATTGATTAGCCTGGAGAAAGATTAAACTTCGATTTCACTCGTGAACTGGGCCCTTCCAATGGGATGTGAGTGAGATTGATAATACATAGTAACGCTTCTTGACGTGGAACTGACAGCCAGAATGCTTTCCATAACCGTAAATACACTCACTCGCTTTCTGCCAAGATTTCTCGAAACTAAAGGGAACGGAGCTTATAAGCCGTCATTCTGAGATGAGTACTTAAAGTATAGTCACCCATATAATGTAATTGTTACTTACACGCCCCCTTTCATTTGCCGTGCTATTCAATGAAGAGATATATGGTGAGATATATGGTGGGTGTAAGAGCTTAGGGCGAAGTAATCTCAAACTCCCTAGGTTAAAGTTAATGGCTTTTGGAATAACTAACTAGGTATAGTGAACTATAACAATTGTGTTTGAGTTTCAGCTAGATAAGTAACAGTTTACTCAGATCGCCTCATATGCGAACTAATTTCTAAGTAGTAAGTACCTAATGGCTAAATGCGCGTAAAGCTTGTAAAATCTGAAAGCAGGTAGGTTACAAAGTAGGATCTTATCTGCCATGTCAGTCATGCGGAGGTGAGGTGATAGACAATCATTAATCTCCGAGAAGGATATGTGTAAAGTTTATAGGATATACGTAAAGTTTGTAGACGCCATCAACTAGTTATTGTTCACGGTAACTAGTGCAATGTCTGAGTCAAAACAATGGGTTGATACATGTCGTTGGATCTCATCTCAATTACGTAGCTTCGAAGAAATGCCCCGAGGCACCGAATGCCCGTTCATAACTATCTTAACGTTCATCCGTCCATCTCATTTCCAGGTAAACTCCCCTGGCCTTCCTCGCACCAAGCCCTCCTGGCTCATCTGCAAGACATATCCTCATTATGTGTTTCGTATGTACAAAGTTTCAGAGGCTCATCTTGATCACTCCAATCCGTATCCATTCTCCATCCTACCCATATGTTCATTTTTTTCATTTCATCTTTCAGTTGATCTCGTCGCAACTCTTCATCAATTAGTCTAAGCAGAGGGAAAACCTCCACGTTCCGAAACGCCGTTTTAATAATGGGTGTAGGTATAAGGTAGAGGTGTTCGTTGTATGTATGTCGGTGTGAATAAGGAAAAAAGAAAACTCGCGAAGGGAATTATGGGCTCAATTTCGAACGGGGAGGGGTTCGTAAAAATACAGGGATAGGGTCGGTGGTTTAGCTTCTTCTCGAGGGACCTCGAGAGGTTCTCGAAGGTCTTGAAACTCTTGTTCCTCTCGACTGTCTCGAACGCCGCGTATCTCGTGTTCTCCTATCCGAGCTTAAACTACCTGTAAAAGAAAATGGTCAGTAAAACCCCCATCGGAGTTTATCTTTGGGGGATAAACTCACTCGGGCTGCTTGCAGAATAGGAGTCAGTATAGTACGAACTACCCCAGTCGCTTCCACCGCGGGGAGGCTTCTCCCTGCTGCTTCTGCGTTGTTTTTCGCTCCTCTTTAGGCCTAGAAGTAGAGCGGCTGCGCCTAGACCGGCAGCTAGCCAGCCCGCGCCGCTTCCCGATTTCTTCTCTTTACGAGCGGCGGCGGACGTGGGTCGGCCTCCACCGCCGCCGCCTCCGCCTCCGAACCAAGTCCGATGTGTTGGTCGTACCGCAGCACCGTATGCGCTGCCGTGTCTGCTTCCGCGCCTCGAGTATCCTTCTTCAATAATCTCGATTCGTTCCGTCTCTCGTTTCTTCTTGCCCCCTCCGCCGAAAATGCCGGCGACCACACCCCAGAGGCCTCTAGCAATGCAACAGAAACATAACAGCAGTAGAAGAATTACACCAGCTATCGTACCAATGACAATACCGGCAATTGCACCTCCGCTCAGCGAACCGCTCGTGGTTGCGACAGGAGCCGGTGTGCTAGAAGCGGAGGCGGTTTCGCTAGCAGCTGTGCCGGTAGTGGTAGTAGTAGTCGGTGCAGGAGTCTCTACAACGGTGCTACCACTGGTAACCCTGTAAGGAGCCGAGTACTGGGTGGTGACAACGCCGACGGTGGTCCAATGAGTCCAGGAACCGCCGCCGTTTGCCATACATTGGCCTTCGTGGGCGCAGTATTGCCAGTTCGCGCAGCAAATAGGGCCACAGGCGACCTGCCCCGATCCCTCGGGCGGTACACAGGGCTCTCCCGACCCTCCTGCCGGTGCGGTCGAGTCGCCCAGGAACGAGCTTATAGTACTGGTGTAAGTTCTGGTCTCAGTCCAGGTAGTTGTATAAGCGACGGCGTCCTTCTTGACGACATCTTGAGGGTAAGGGTGAGCGACGACGAAAGGTAGAAGTAACGAGAGGAGAAGTGGTTGACATCGGCTTGGTCGCATTTTGATCAAGATCAGTCCAAATATGGACGGAGACTCAAAAATACTGGAATGCGGAATGAGGTAAGTGGCCGAGTCTGAGACAAATTGTCTCTTTCGCGCACCAATGCCGCCGATATTATTAGATTCTTTTCTGTGTCCTCCTCCAAAAAACTGAAATATGATTAATACGAAATTGCTGATGTGAGGAATGCAGTTTGGTAAAGACTCACATTTTCCCAAATGTCTTGGTCTTATCGGATTGTTGCACCAAACCAATTAGTGCGGCTTGCTGTCAAGATAGCATCGACAAAGTCGGTGTCGATAAACCACCTTGTCCGAACCGGGAAAAAAAGGAAAAAGGGAAAAGATGAGGAGGGAGGAGTAATGGAAAAGATGGAAAGTAGAGGAAGAGAAGAAAGTCAGGACCAAGATTTCTAGCTTCTTTCCTTAACGCATCCTCTTTACAGGTGGGTTGCAACTTCCCAGCCTCCTCCGGTAGAGATACGAGGAAGGTGACGGCCACAAAAAAGGGCTACGAACTAGAAAATACCGCGGGGCTGGTGTGTGAGGCCTGCTCTTACTCCGGCGCAAGATTTAGGAAAGATGAAAACAGAGGGGGTTGGAAAAAACTGACAGGGGTTCACGATCTGATGTCAAATCATCTATTCTTGTGAGAGGGGAGAAAAAAAAAACAATAATTTTGATAGTAATTATTTTATTAAATGATTCGAAAGTGTAATTGTTTTTCTATGTGTCAGCTAGTTAGTCCTATTCTTCTTCTTTCCAATTGAACCTCTTTTCTTTTCCACTTCGAATGATGCGACTAAAATAAGCCATAGTTTTCTATCGCGATATGCAAGATGACCAAGTGCAAATGTGATGGTGAGTTGGCAGAGATCCATGTACGCAGTTCCGGTGCGATTAGGTACCTAAAGTACCCGGAGGACTTGGGCTTGGGTATTGACAGTGGTCCGTGCCCACCTACGCAGCACCTGGTAGCAGCAGCGATAATCGATTGTAGAAGCATGACCCGATAAAGTAAGCCGCCAAGGGTGTTTTAGCCTATCAAGACGCATGGACGGGGTAACCCAGTCTTATCACCCCACCAGCCCACCTCACCTACAATGTTCGCAGTTCCTGAACTCCCAGAGGTCCCCTTCAGTTGGCTGACTGCTGTCCACGTTCCTGAACTAGCCCGTCCACCGAAGGTCTCAAATCCTTATGGAAGAAATCCCATTGCTTGGATGATGGGCGTCACCGCTGAAGCCTTACTTTTTAAACACGAAGTGCATACCCCACGATCTACCTAACATACCTATACAGTACATGCTGCTCACACCTAAGCCCCTGACATGGAACCCATTTTGCTTTTATAGAAAAGGCGGTTTTTGTAAGATGGTGGAATACAACAAACTTCATCGAACTAGTGGTAGTTCCCACAAGATGGACCCTTTAATATGCTGCACATATAAGGAGAAGGGGTATCGATGATGCAATTCGATTTTATCTACCTGAGTAAGGAATAAACAGGTAAGATCGATTTTACATTATCAACTTCGATGTGGTAAAGATCTCGAACCATCTTTAAATAACCAAAGAGTCTGAAGTTAAAGCACAGGTAATAAGCAACTTAAACAACCTATTTCTTATCGGTCTCAAGTTCGGCGTTATCTCTTCCGCTACGACCTTTTTTTTTTTTTTTTTTTTTTTTTTTCTCTTAGTCACCAATCATCACATCATGTCTTCAAGATCCAAGTGGCTATTATTATCACTACCTAAGTTCATATAGTTAGTAGTCTACGACAACAATTCCTTTCTAGGAAAAAACCATGCAAGAACTCCCAAACCATGGCATCACCCTTCTCAGCCCCATCCCGCAAAGGTGACGCCTGGTTTTTCGTCGGCCTTACGTCTTCCTTTCTTGACATCACCGATTCAGGCAGCGCCATTCTGTCTGAATCTCGCCCGTGCACAGGCCAGAAGTCAGCCACTGGATGCAAGGTCTTCCACGTGCCCGCAACGGACAGCTCTCAAGCCCGTCAGATTGAGGGAGACTCAATATTCCGTCCCGAGGGCGGACTGCGGGATCAAGTGCTTGTGTTCAAATACAAGGGCAAGGTCCATGCTATCAATAATGTGAGTTATTAATACCTGCACTTGACTTTATATGCTTTGTAAGAGGTGTTGCGTTTTGTGAGAAGGTAGTGACCAACAGCGCGACCAGCGATGTCCTCATTCATCGTATCCCCTATCCGAAGGCACTCCGTTTGATATCGAGGACTTTGGCATCGCGCTGAGTGCTGGGATATCCTGTCCGAAGCATGGATGGTCTTTTGACCTGTTCTCTGGGAGAGCAGATCGCGCCAACTATAAGTTAGGCATATGGGAAGTTCAGTTACGTCCCAATTCCGGTACCCATGTCACAACCGGTGACGAGAAGGATAAAGATGACCAGGAGGTGTGGGTAAGGAGAAAACAGAGGATGGGATAACATAACAGCACCCTGAAGGATAAGCCTAAGCTGATAAAACTCTACGCATATTTCAACGTAGATATAGCATTGTTAAGAGTATATAAAGCGTAAAAGCAAAACATATAAGTATTTAATATCCTAGACCCTAGTGCTCTCAATCTACCGTTCGCTAATATCATATCATTCCTAGACTTACTGCTATTCCTTACGTACGCGATAGCAAACTCGCATCATCGTCTGGGCTGCTTAAAGCATAGGATGATGTTGCTGCATCATTTATTTGGCCCCCCTGGAGTGACACCAAGCTGCTCTCTGCGTGGCTCTCCCACGAACTTACGTATGTATCCATTATGTCCAGGCTACGCTGGGAGATTCTAGAGGGTGCTGTCTGCTCTAAGTACGCCTTTCTCGCCATGCTGATGTTTGCCCCCTTCTCTATTAGCAACGTGGTTAGTTCTTGGTTTGTGAGGTTGCAGAGTTGAAGAGGAAGGACTCCGTCCGGGGTTTTGCCATTCGGGTCTGCGCCGAACTCGAGGAGGAGTTTTGTCATTTGGATATCCTCGTTTAGGAGGCTGTAATGGAGAGGAGGTATATCTATTCTAGATATGGCTTTGTCCGTGTTGGCTCCGTGGGCCAGGAGCGTTCTCACCATATCACGATGGTCAAGTAAGATGGCCCAGTGTAATGGAGTATAGCCCGCATGATTCTCACTCTCGATGTCAGAGGTTTCTACCAACGTCTCAAATTCTTCCCATCTCTTGTTCACGATAGCGTCGTGAAGTGGTTTCATAAGGTTGACTAGCGGATAGGGAGTCGAGTCGAGGTATCTCTCTTTCTCGACCATATCGGTTGCTTTGATAAACGCCTTCAGCTTCTCAATGCTGCCTTTGCACAGCATCTCGTAGGTGATTTCTTCGAGAGTTTCGTCGGGTTTCGGAGGTAGATCGCTCCAGCTCTTTCGAATAACATCTTGTGTTTTGTCCACAAACGCCTTATATCCGGGGATAAGGTCGCGCTTGGATCCAACACGAAGCATGATCTTGTTGATTACCATTTGTATCAGGCTAAGACCATTGAACGTCTTAGAGAACTCGTCTTGGGTATCGGGGTCGTCAAAGATCACAAATACATTATGGCCTTCCTTGGTAGCGGAGCTTTCGGTGCTTGAAGCAATCGAGTTTTTCGGAGGAGCCGTAATCACGAACATTCGACGCGTTCTTTCCGCTTTATCGTTTGTGGTCTCGGGGGCCTTACCCTTGCCTTTCCTATCATAAGGACGGCCTACCCCATCCTCGCCGCGATAGAGACTCGGTTTTTGTTCCGTCATCTCTCCAGTCTCGTGGTTTACATAGAAAGTCACGTCGACCATCCCTCCGGCCGTAACATACCCCCATTCTGGTGGAAGCCTCCAAGTCTTCCGCAGGAACTGGGCAGTTTGCCTGGAGCCCATGCTTGATTCTGGGTGATCATGGTCTGCGTCTGATTTCTTTATCGACTTGTGTTTGTTCATCTCAAGGTCGTGCTCGACGTTGTCCACGAAGAGATCAAAGGCGTCCTTCTCAATGCCAGCCGAGGCTATCTTGTTGTCAATGAAGTCTTGGAGCCAGTTACTACTCCCCTCGGAGGGTAACGGCAGAGGCCAGTCTCCTTGGAATCGACGATGTTTAGTAAACATAAGGCTGTACTCGAGGATCTCCTCTAAGGGAACAACCGAGTGGCTGTACCCACCGCATCCCGCATCACGTAATAACTTTACAATCTTATGAAGATCCTCAACCCATCTCTTCATCTCGATTCTGCCTCCCGCTTTGATTTCGGGAGGATAGTTCTCCCCGCTGAGTTGCGCATTAACTATGTCGAGCGCCGTACATCCTGCAGTACTGTCGCTGATGGTTAATACTGCATTCACGTCACCTCCAAGCTTAACGAATCTCTTAATGGCTTCGATATGGCCATTTAAGGCCAGTACATGAAGCAGCATAAATCCTTGGTAACATTCTGTGTTGAGCCTGGTAGAGAACATTTCGTTGCCGAGCATGGTCTCTAGAAGCTCCGCACGACGCATCTGATCTTCATGGCTGGTAGGTCTGGACTCTGCAAAGAGAGCGTACCAAATTGGTGTGCCGTGCGGCCCGTAGAAGTGTGCTCCCCCGCGGTCTATGAGCCATTTAACACTACTCGTAAGTTCAGTGCGAGTGGCCTCAACAAGGATGCAACAGAAAATCGATACTCCTTGATCATCTTGAGATAGGTATCTCTAGCTCATCGGGAGAGCATCTATCTGCTATGAGGTCCGCTGCAGACAAGTGGCCTTTCGTTAGTGCTACGAGAAGCGGGTTAAAAAGACCATTTGAGAAATCCATAGCTGTGGTGTCGATACCATCCTCTATAAGCAGTTTGACGAAATCCGTGTTCAAGGAGTTTGAGCATGCGTATACAAGCAGAGTATTGCCTTGGCCATCAACACGGTCAAATTTCAGAACCGGAAATTTCCTTATCAAGAATTCGAAGCAGCGAACAGAGTTATGCCTGATGCAAACCAACAGTGCCGGCCATTGGTTATTATCAGAACCGCGTTTCCCAGGATTTCGTAGATGATTGAATATGACGGTCTCATTTGGTTGGCGAGACTCAATATGTTCAACGAATAACCTGAGACCGACCAAGTCATCGTTAACAAGGGCACAGTATAAGGGACAGTGAATGAGTAGTCCTTCTGTTGGGTCCGCACCTCGTTCCAAGAGGATCTCGAGACAAGTCTGATACCTAGCATCGAATTCTTCACCGCTGAAAGCTTGCCTTTCAAGTTCTGACAAGCTGTCATGATGCATTGTGTAGAAAAGAAGATGATGGAGGGGCGCTTCTTTGGTCTTCCACGACATTGCAAGTGTAGGCAAGCTATAGAGGTGCGCTTCGTCGAATATCCATGGCATTGTATCGTTTCGACACATCGAGGGATTTGACTGCAATAACCCAAGGAGTAGTTCGCCTACTTCATGCTGCAAGTACCTACAGCTTAGGAATAGGGCAGTCGGGAAATCTATTATCGGCGTATCAGACTCGATATGAAAACAGAAAATCTCGATGGCTAGTTCTTGTTTCCCGTGGATTATGGCGGATGATAGAGGTGAGTAGACTGTGTCTATCAATGGCTTGACGCCAAGCATAGTTGATTGACACTCGGTTAGAGCATCTAACTTTGCCCCTTTCACAAAAGCTTCCCTAGCTAGTGGCAGGGTTTCGGCATCAATCAGATGCACCAGCTGGTGTAGGAGATCTTTATCTTGTACTTCGGTGCTCCCTTCAAGGATTTGCTCCATCTCAGGAACGGCCTTGAATTCTATCGCCTGTTGTATTGTGGTTATTGGATCGCCAACATGTGTCAGGTCATGGTGGTACGGGGCAAGCGAGTGAAGGTAGAGCATATCCTCTCCCTGTGTTTCAATTGTCTTATAAGCCAAGCGTTTTTCTTGAATGATTTCTCTAACCTTCTTGGAAAGCTCCGTCCACTGGTAAAGCCGCTCCAGCGCCAAGTCCGAACCAGAAAGGGCGAGGAGTGATAACCATAGCCGTATAGGAAATCGATATTGAGGCAATGTCCGCGTGGATATCATAGAAGCTACGTGCATTGCTTTTTTCAACCCACAAAGGGCTGAGGCACGCAACCATGTCAACGCTGCCTCTAGATTCGAAGACGTTCCCTTCCCGAAAAAGTAGCACATCGCTAACTCCCATGATAAGTACGCAAGCTGTTCTTGCGCATGTGGACGGCTTAGACAGCCTGAATCCTTGAAAAAATCGGCGGGAGTCAGGCGAGCCAGGGAATCGGATAAGTCTTCGAAGAATCCATCTGAAGATGGGTCTTCGGGAGTTTCTGATGAAATGTCAACATCCTCGTCCCGGTCCCAGAAGCTAAGCAGACTTTTAAAGTCTTCAACGGCAAATGTGCACTGCTCAAAATTTATCTCTTCGAATTTTGAGTCTTCTGTCCATAAGCCTTTTGGTTCTGTATGTGCTGCGAAATCAACATAGCCACATTCGCTCGCCGCAATCTCGTTTTCACGTCTTTACATCAGGTTAGTATGGAGTGTGTTCTCCTTCAGTAAAGGAGTTATAATAGTCTTACACTATGTCCCGCTCTGTGTCTCCTCTAAGAGAATCAAGAGATTGAATCAAATCGTTAATCTTCGGCCGCCGCCAGAAGTGTCTGTGCAGCGTTGGCGTCAGAATCTCAAGTAAGTCAGCGATATCACCCTCATCTAAGCATTTCCCGAGTAAAGGTGTCTCGAGGAACATCTTGAGTACGGGAGCGCATCCACGCGGGTTACTTTTTGCGATCCATAGTCGGTCTTCGTCCGTATCCCCTGAATCTTTCCCTGATAGAAAGCAAGGACTCGGTCGTCCCAACTTCTCCATCGCCTTCCCATTCTCGGTACCCCATAGGCTACCCACGACGAGACCGAATGCGTAAACATCGGCCTTCTCCCAATCAACATCGTGGTCCCTGTTGAGAACCTCTGGAGCACACCATATTTCAGTGAAGTGAATTGGCTTGCTAAGACCTTGCTCGGTCGACTGGAAACTACCCCCAAAGTCACTCAGCTTAGCAATCAATCGACGAGATGGGTCGTCGTGGACCATGACCAGGATATTGTGTGGTTTTAGGTCCCCATGATTGAAACCGGCGCGGTGAATTGCGCTAAGACCAAGCGCAATATCGAATGTGATATGACGCTTCTCAGTGACCGAGGGCCCGGGGTCTGATGTTTGTATTATATGGTCCAGGGAGCCATGATCGCCGAGTTGCATAGCTAGAATGGGAAAGGGGTTTCCCTTCTGCCATCCCATAAAGAGCGGTTGAACGATATTAGGATGACCACGAAGGCTTCTTTGACCGACTGTTTGAATTTCGCTCAAGATAGCCTCGTAAACTTGGCGTCTATCTTCTGCGGTGACTGAAGCACCTTTTTGATTTTGGGCACGGAAAACTTTTGCTGCGACGGTGGTATTCGGGCGCACAATGTGTTTGGCTTCATCCCCCGTAACATGCCGGATGACTTTCGATGTTAACCCGCTGCCGAGGGACGATGTCATTCGCGATGAGCTGTCGTCTAATTGTATACCAAGGTCATCAATACGAACGGATGGGATGCAGTGCTTGTCTGAGGCTTCAAGGATATCACGAAAAGTGATATGCTTCTTGGTATTGCTCGAGCCATTTTCACGATATGGACTCTCATACCATTCCGCACGTTCAGTATCTAATTCTAGACATTCAGAACGGTCCATCTTCAAGGCGAACAGGGTAGTGCTACGACTGAAGGAAAAGCTGACAATGTGTTGGAAGACGACTTACATCCAATACGCGAGTATATGTAGACATCACTAATACCTCAACCAGCGAGGCAACGGCAACTCTTTGCGAACCTATTGAAGATAGTATACACCATTAATGGTACTATAGCTAGCTAACTATCGACTTTACATGATCGAGGATAATGGCATCCAAGTAGCTAACCTTAGTCAAGGCACCGACGCGACGTAAACGCGATCAACAAGATACGAAGTAAACATATGTCGATGACTTCTGCTCTCCAATCAACATAAGTAAGTCCCACAGTTGGAGGCTCAGCTGCGTCTCAGCCTAGTTCATACTGCCTTTCTAGACCCCCTCCATTTTCTCTCTCAATGAATGGGCGAATCGTGCTGTTACATGTATGGGGATCGGCAGGGCTTGGATACACATCGGTGCCTAACAGCTAACCTACTACTGTCCGAAATATATTAAATGCATGCGGGACTACAAATCCGAGCGGCTGGATACGTCCAACTCTATTTTGTAATGACATGCCTAATGCAACCCTAGGCAGGCTGTAAGAGGAGCCATAGCTGATCAGAATTCTCGAGCCTCGGGAAATCGGGGCTAGAACTTGCGTGTCAAGGCTTGGAACTGGCTGTGTCTGTAAGCAAACAAACCTAAGGGTTCTAGCCTCTTATTTTATATCGCGCAAGATACCATACCCATCTGATTTGCTAAAGTGTAATATTGTACCAAACTTTCGAGGGGTTACGGCGGAATGGTTAGGTACCTCATAGGGAGGTAGGCAGAATGGTGGCAAGGACTTTGTCATAAGCATCTCTCTACTTTATATGTAGACCTTATTCTAAGGCCCTTAGAAATTATCTAACCAAAGATACTCCCACATCCCTTTTCAAATCTTGCATGACAGTTATGGCCGAATTAGCCCTCGGTGTAATAGGCATTGTTGCAGCCTTTAAAGGGGCCGTCGAAACTGGGATTTTCATTAGATCTTTCTTCGATGCGGAAGCGACAGAATCCAGTGGTCTCGGCCTTTATTTCCTCATCGAAAAGATGCGGCTCCAGCTTTGGGGAGAGCATTGCAGAGTCAGAGATTCCGGCAGCTGCACACTTCGCGACAAGCCAGAAGATCTCAAGAGGCTTGTTATCCAAACTCTCGGGAATATCGAAAAATTGAGCAGAGCGGCCGATGATCTCGTCAAGGAGTATGACATCGCTACTTCCTCAGTCCAGGGGCCTACGAATGAACTCAACGATAACTTGCACCCCGACAGCGATATCGTCCACGATATTGCAAAGCTCCCAAAGGCAATAAGACCGAGAAAGAGATTGAGCTGGGTAATATACGCGAAAGATAACTTCAAGGAAAAGATAGACGCCATCGGTCGTCACATCACATACTTGCATCAAATTACCCTCGAATACAGGGTAGCCGAGCTCTTGGAAAACGGCCTCCCAGGCCGCGTCCTGCCCAATGTCAACAACAACACAAACCTTAGAACGCTCGGTGAACTTAATCCCGAGGCTCATCAATCACTAGCTCTCTCTGCACTGGCCAAGCTGCACCACCAAATGGCAAGTATAGACCCAAAGGGCTCGGCAACATGTGTCACAAAAAGTGATTTGCAGCTATTTGGAAGGTCGTCAGATATAGGCAGGCTTAAACAACCTGATGGAGCAACACTTACGGTGCGAGTGGAATGGAACAACTTGGGCACTGGCCCTGTTGCCGACGCTGAAAAATACGTTGACCGCATCAACTCCCTTGGATACATCTTAGAAAAAGTGAGCGAGCCGGCCTTGCGGTTACCACCGTGTTACGGCGTCTTTGATGATTCACGTAATACGGGCCACGGAACTAGGAGGTTGGGATATGTATTTGGGCTTCCCCCCAACGATTCCACCCGCAGCAGTGGGCATAACATTAAATACGAAACGGACCTTTGCACGTATCCCCCTATCCGACTGAGCGAGCTGATCAGGGATTCCAAAAGGCCCATACCCCTACTAGGAGACCGTTTCCAGCTCGCGTACGTCCTGGCGTGCGCGTTCAGCTGTTTCCACGCCGCGGGATGGCTCCACAAAGGATTCCACACCGGCAGCATCTGGTTCTTCCAGAAGCGCGGCGGGCGGGTCGACGTGACCCAACCGTTCATCACCGGATTCCAATATTCGCGCCCGCAGGGGGAAAGCTCGATTGCGTACACGCCGCTCGCGGACAGGAGTATAGAATACTATTACCATCCCGACGCCGATCGCGGCTTCACGAAGAAGAGAGACCTGTACAGCCTGGGAGTTGTCCTGTTTGAGATCGGGCGATGGATCATACTGACGGACCTGAAGACGACGAAGACGAAGACGAAGGAGAAGGAGAAGGAGAAGAAGCCTCAGGACCGAAGCGAATGGCGGGACTTCATGCTGAAGGGTCCTCTGGTTGATCTGGGCTGGAGAGTAGGGGATAAGTACCAGAGTGCCGTGAGGGCGTTACTTGAATGTGAACTCCCGGACGACGAGATACCTCATGATTACTTCGCGGAGCAGTTCTTGGAGAAGGTTATGAAACCGTTAAGTAGTTGCAGCGCT
This sequence comes from Daldinia sp. EC12, assembly GCA_002120325.1. Classification (NCBI taxonomy): domain Eukaryota; kingdom Fungi; phylum Ascomycota; class Sordariomycetes; order Xylariales; family Hypoxylaceae; genus Daldinia; species Daldinia sp. EC12. The sequence continues at coordinate 860,641 of KZ112937.1, read as the reverse complement.
TGAGGGAGTGTTGGAAACATGCATCGTTTGGCGTTAGGTAGGGGAATTGTTTGTATACCTGGTTCGGCGGCAATAGATTGGAAAGAGAAGCATCAAGTAAAGTTATTCTAATAACTTAGGACATTGTTGATTAAGCAATAATATTTTTTTCCGTTCTTACTTTTTCGAATTTTTTATTGTAAGCTTGAATATATGAGTGAATGTATCTAATAAGTTTAAAGAAATGGAGGTACCTATTAAACGGTCCAAAAGGTACTAAGAGTTGACTGAGGTGATATAAAAGGGAGAGGTACTTGAGTACATAGGTCTCAAATTGCATGTGCCTATGACGGCAGACCCACTTAAACAGTAGCTTATTGTAGGGATGCGAATTTTACTATGCGCATAGTGCATTATACCGCATAATGCGATATAATGTTTCATAATAGATCTACTATGCGCATAGCGGAATAATACCCCCCGTTTATCCGGCGCGCTAGTACTAAAACAAGATTAGTTTCTTTGTGGGGCATCGTATTCGAGGCTTTTACCTAGGGTGACGAACTTGAGATAAAACAACAAGCTCCACATGCAAANAAAAAAAACGCGCTTGAAAGCTACGTATGCTATATAGTATATTACGTCTAACTAGTCGAATTGCCGCTTGGTATTTCAGCTTGATTTTGTTGATCTAAATAAGTACGTTTGATACAAGGTAATAGCGTAGGCTTGAAAAACTTGATCTAGTATACAACTCTTTCCTATAATGTTTCTAAGCCGCTTTTTTTTGCAAAGAACGGGTTTGATCGATAAAGAC